>JAVLUX010000023.1:37965000-38047500 GCA_032164185.1 Moxostoma hubbsi | reverse complement strand
ATGTCCTGACTATACTTTGATCAGTAATGCCACTTTGGTGAATTAAAGTACCAATTTCCTTCCAAAATAGCAAAATCTGTACATTATTCTAAACTTTTGGGCACCAGTGTGCGTATATATAGAAAGACATGTATTTGTTCTCTTTAGGACAGTGGTTCCCAAACTATTTTATACTATGGCCTTTTATAGTGTTTTTTTCCCACAGCACCCCAACCACTGAAAATTAAATACGTTTAAAAGTTTAAAGTTATTATTAATATTAAAATTTACATTTAAAAAAAATGTTGCCTTCAAATATTTAAGTTATCATTGCTTCAAGCTTTAAAATTATTCAATAATTATTCAAAATCCAGTTATTAAACTAGTGAACAGAGTCAACAATGCTTTAGGTTTCTCATTAACAGCAGCAATCAAACATTTAAAATCATAATATAAAAACATCTGTGTGCTTTATAAGATATACATAAAACTGCTGAATTCAGAGTTTGCATGAGAAGCAGACCAATCATTGACCTTTATTGGACTGAATGCTACAAGTTATCCAATCAAGTACAGTGAGTGCTTTTATCTCACTCTTTTTGTCAATATTGTTTGATTAATATTAACTATAGGTCTGTGGCAGACTGCAGATGGTCAATTAAGCTTAATATACACATCTCACATATCTGATATTTTGAGATATAAGATTTTTGTTTTGTTTGCTTACACCCGCGTAATGCATTAACGTCTGTGTTTACATTTATTTTGCATCAAGAGGGGCATTTTTGTATGTCTCCGCAAGGCTGCCCACAGTCATGGAGAATATTTTTTTGATAGAAGATAGTTTTAAAGGGATATTTCACCAAGAAATGAGAATGCTGTCACCATCTGGGCTCCAACTAAAGGCTGGATTACACTACACTACTTTAACAACAACGTTTGCCCTGATTTCCAGTCGGGCTGAGTCGACTCAAATCTGCAGAATTTTAGCCAGTTGGTGTTGACAGTTTTCACAGAAAATCAAGTAGTATATGATGGGTACAGACTCCAAATTCTTACCCACTATTGTAACATAACATCTTGTCGAAGGACTTGCATTGCAGTCTATTGACTGCACTTGTCACCGTAGTACATACCCAAATGCATGTGACCCATATCTTTTATGACTTGGAACACAGAGTAGCAGAAACAGTAACAGCAATGCTCCCATCAATGTTTGTTTACATCTGTCAGGCAGCTCTTAGAACAGGGGCGTGTGTTTTCCGTGTGTTTTTGTTCGGATCGACTTAACAGTTGTTTGGTGTGGGATGCCCAAGTTTCTCTGCAGCAGTTTTTTGAAGTTGTTAAGTTTGTGTGATGCCTAGCATTTTAAAATCTTTTGTTAAATCCAGCAACCATTTTTTGTGCCGGTGCGAGTAATTTTTTTTGAAGTCGTACGAGTGTGACTACAAAATTTGCCAACTCTCTTTGCTCATGTGCTGCTAACTGCTGCTTTCTGTTGCATATGAGAAATATCAAACAACAAACACTACAAAAGCGGAACGGAAAAGCGGTAACCGCTACCCAGAGCAATAATCAGTATGGCTGAATCGACAGAGCAATGTGAGTGCAGAGTGTGTTTACTTGGTGTTTACCGGTCCAACCCCGCAGTTCTTTATAAACCACGCTGCGAGAAACAGTAAGAAGTGCAGCTGGGAAAGCATTTTAATTCGGCACAGAATACTCTGTTGCAACTCCCAAAGTCTGTGATTAAACAAGTTTGTGGCCCTGACACACTAAACAGCATTGAGAATGCCAGACCACATAAGCGTTATGTGTGCCCTTAAAGGGCCTGTTGAAAATGTAGCACCAACACCTGATTTGGCAGCACCCGTGCAGTTACTAATACTATTTCACTTGTTACTTAATGAAACAAAAATGGAATATAAAAACACCAAATGCTCTTGAATAAAACAAATACAATGTGATGCAATGTAATAAAAATAATCTTGGAGAAAATGTAACCACCTCTAATATCCTTTTTAATATCCTGGTGGACAGTCTCCGGTTACAAAATTCCCCAATCACAACTGTTGTGGTCTGCGATTATGCAACACTTGCTTATATTTTTGGAGAAGTGCACATTAGACTATGGCGTAGCTTCGCTGCAGAAGTATAAATCAGCCTTTAGTCTTGCTTGTTTTTTCTTTGTGAAATATTCCTCCTCATGTTGTTGTTTCTTGAGCTGGCTTTAGTGGTGTTCTTTCCTGTAATTACAATGAGTCTCTCTTCTCCTCCTCAAGACATCCGGCACCCTGAGGAGCTCTCTTTACTGCGCAAGCCCCGCGACCCCAAGAAGAAGAAGAAAAAGCTGGAGGAGGCAGAGGAGGCGGCTCTGGAGCTGGATGGACTGCTTCTCACTCCTGGATCAGGTACAAATTACCATCAGAACCATTATGTCCACCAGACAACCATGTGCCTGTGAACTGTATAGAATTCACCTCCGTGTGTAAATGCAGTTATCGCTTTTGTCCCGACAGACAAGAAGAGCCCTGAATAACTGCTCCGACACAGAGGTCCATATCAGAAAATAGTGTTTTAACAAAAGTTTTGAATTGACATGCAATATAATACCATTAATACACCTTACCCTGTTTCTGCACCACAAGCGAACAATCCAACAAAACTTTATTGTTCCTTTTATATCACCTAAATCGATTTTAACATTTTGTTAAGAAATTAGAAGTGACTCTTCTCCATGCAAAACTCACTGCAATTTTGTGAAGTGTTGTTGACCGTTGCAGTAGATAAGGCATTCTGAGTGGTTGATAAGTGGTTGCATACTGGCCTATGTCAAAAGAGACAACCCCCAGTAAATAAAATGTTATGCCTGTTATTGTCCACCAAGCAAAAATCATAAGTCTACCTAGTAAAGTGAGTAATACCTAACCTCTCCTCTATAGGCTGTATGACTTGAGTAGCACCAATGGTGGGGGATGAGTTGCTTGCTTGGGCTAAACGATTTGTACAAAAAAGCAAATTGCAATTACTGTGAAAAATCTACATAAAATGGTCAGTTCTTTAATTGTCAAACAAATGATTGCGATTATGACTATTAATTGTCTGTTTTAAGGCTCTTACAATTGTGTTCTAAATTGACATATTTCTTAAGGTGCGTGTGCTTTTTATAAACCTTAAGAAGTCATTTTTACATATTTAACTCGTATATAAATGAACTAATAAAATAGGGATATACGATTTCCTTTTAATATTTGAGATTTTTTTTGGATCATTTTATCACTCCACAGAAATTGAGTAAGCATGCATCTCCCCCACTGTATCACTGCGTGTATGAACATGCTATGAACAGGAATATTTGCCATTAGACGATCGTTTAAAGTGAAGCTGGAGTGCTTTGCGTTCACTATCAAAGTATATATTTCTTTGTTTATATTTTTGCGGGAGTTTGGCTTGAGCCTCTTTCGACAGCGCACTCATCAGAGCACTTGAGAAGTGATTTACACACTTTTCCAAACAGAGCAGCTCTGGTTGACATTCGTGCTGCGGCTCAGTGACGCTCCCGTGTTCAACTGAATGACACACAAACGTGCCATTGATGGCTTAAATTTATTCACTTAAAATTCCTTTATTTGGGCATAAAAATGTGATTGGAATTTAAAGTGCACAATAGTAGCGGTTATCTCAAATAATCAAAACAATTATTTATAATAGTGACAGGCTTTTTTCAATCTTCTTAAAAAGAACCAAACTAAATAAATAAAAAAATATAGTAAAACATAGAGGGAAAATAGTTTCACATCGGATTCACATTGAATGTGTTCAGTTCATGGTGTACCTGTTTTTGTCCACTTTGTGATAGGGTCTCAGATTATTTTTTATTTATTTTTTAAGGAACCCTATAATAAGTTTTTACTAAGTTAAATTATTAATGAAATATATTTTTATATAACAATATTATTATTTATACTGTAGTGAAATTTTTCCAAAAATTGTTTTTGCTTGTGGCATTGCAGTGCTGTTAAACTAGGGCTGGGCAATATGGACCAAAAATCATATCTCTGTATTTTTAGGCTGAATGGTGATACACGATATATATCTATATCACTATTTTCTTTTTTTTTTTTTTTTTTTATATCTCCCTTTTTCTCCCCAATTTGGAATGTCCAATTCCCAATGTGCTCTAAGTCCTTGTGGTGGCATAGTGACTCACCTCAATCCGGGTGGCGAATAGGGTTGCAACAGAATGAGATTTTCCACGGTATGATATTACACAATTACAGTTATCAGTGAAAACAGAAGGTTTTGTTTTTTTGTTATAATTGAAACTTGAAACCATTTTTTTTATTGAAGTATGTGTAAAAAAAAAAGTCTCCCTTTTGAAAATAAATACAATAAATAGAAAAAATAAGAAAGCTAACATAATTATAATAATAAACTGAATTATAAACATGATAAAATAGCATGAAACTATCACGTTATTTAACTAAAGCATGTTAGCCTAGCATGTAAAATGAACCACTAAATTAAAAATAACATCCAGCTGTGTGATCTTTTAAAGTAGTGTCCTATGATTATTAACAATTAACATATACTGCTCCTGTCTGTACCTTTAACTCAGTGGTTCTCAAGTGGTTTTGCTTCAGGACAGATTTTACATTGGAAATCAAGTGGCGACCCGCATAGTGAAAACGTAACCTGTATTTAATGCATCGTGGGTCGCATTTCCTTTTATCTTGCAACGTTTTGTTCATGGTTTTCAGGTACAACGGCATGCATCAAGTGACATTATTTTTATTGTTGATGTCAACAAGAAAATCTACAGGAAGTTTTCTCTCCTCCCTTTTAAAAAAGAAAGAGCATATTTACTTATATGAACCCATTATTATACCGTTTGTTTCCTAATTTCAAACGTAATTCAAACAGAACATCCATATTACACAGGAGGAAAGGCTCCTCAGTACCATGGTTAGGTCAGTGTAGCTAGTCTTAAATAACAGTAATAATAATAACAAATTGTAGTATTTATGAAAAAATAAATACTAGCAGAAACACATCTTGAGACTTTAACTACAACTGCCACTGTTGATATAAAATGATGACCTTTATATTATTTCATATGAAACTATAACATTTTGTCAAAATATAATATAATCTATAATCTCATATATTTACATATTACATATATAATCTCATGTAAAATCGGGAAATCGTTTTCTAAAGGTGATGATGTGTAATTATTTTATTTTTTTGGCGCGTAGCACAGTGTTGCAGTCTACTGTTTGAGAGATTCGACTTGAATTTCTCCATAATGCTTTAAACTAGAAAAGTCTCACTAGAATTGAAATTGGTCACATCAGTTTTGAGGTCTGCGCTCCCCAATATCGAGGGAAGCCCAGTTGCTGCACGCGCTCATCAGAGAGAAGAGTAGATCATGATCACGAGTTGGTTCTGTTACACTCGTGTGAAAGTGCAGATGAGAAGCATTTAGCTGATCACGAGATAATCATTAAATCTGCCTCGACAGTCCTAAATAGGCTATCACATGGGCGGCTGCCGAAATATCTTCATTGGGAGAACCATGGCATTGTTTTTCCATGCTTTCCACGACCCAGTCTGAATAGACCTGCGACCCGCCAGTTGAGAAACACTGCTTTAACTCAAACACACTCACTCACTCACTCACTCACTCACTCACTCACTCACTCACTCACTCACTTATGTCAGACCCCTTGTCTCAATTCTCTCTGACATTTTCTCCATTGTGTGTGTGTGTGTGTGTGTGTGTGTGTGTGTGTGTGTCACAACCCAGGACCCCTTTCAAACCCATAGTGGCCTGGTCTAGGCTAGCTGATGAAAGTTGCAAGCAAGAATTTCAGCATCGCTTTCAGCTGGGGTTGGCATCATCACCCCCCCACTCCTCTGGATGTCGAGGGGAAATGGGCGAGGTTTAGGACTTTGGCTCATGTAACTGCAATGGTAGTTTTGGGCACACGGTCCAGACCCTCCTCAGAGACCCTGGCTGATGGAGGAGGTGTTCAGCCTGGCTGAGAAAAAGCGACAGGCCCGCTCTCATCGTCTACAGCATCCCAGCATCGGAGAATTAGGAGGCTTACCGCAGCCTTCGCTCGGAGGTTCGGAGAGCCGTGAGGCGCTGCAAGGATGGTTGGTGGTAGCGGGTTGCTGAGGAGATGGAGTCTGCCTCAATGACCCACGATATCAAATCGCTCTTTAATTCTATCAAAAAAAGTTACTTGCAGCACAACACCTATAACCATCATTAGGGGAAAGAACGGTGATCCAGTCTCCAACCCACAGGAACAGGTTTGCAGATTTGCTGAGCATTTCTGTGAGGTCGTGGGGGAGAGGAAGTCCCTCAGTCTGGAAAACATTGTGGGACAAAGTGGGGATGACCCTGCTGGGGCTGCGGTGCCTCAAATATTGGAGGAAGAAGTCACTCCCTGTGGGTGGCTGGCTGAGGTGCCATCTTTGGAGGAAGTACTGAAGGTGATCCGGAGCCTGAGACCAGGAAAGGCACCGGGCAGAGATGATCTCCCATGCAAAATGCTGAGGTAGGGTGGCGCTTGTGCACAGACTGCCCTACATGACATCAAAACAACAGACTGGATCACTGGGCAGGTTCCGCAGGATTGGAAGGATGCCCTGGTGGTCCCTCTCTTTAAAAAGGGGGACCGCACAGATTGTAACAACTATAGGGGCATCTCACTCCTCAGTGTGCCGGGAAAGGTCCTGGCAAGGATTATTCAACATCGCCTTGCCAGGCACGCTAAGGAGAGGCATGCGGAGCCCCAGTGTGGTTTTCAGGAAAGGGCGGTCTTGCACAGATGCCATATTCTCTGTCTGTCTGCTACAGCAGAGGTGTAGGGAATTCCAGCAAACCTACATCTCTGCTTTATTGACCTGATCAAGGCCTATGATACCATCAGTAGGCCTGGGCTCTGGGTTGTTCTTCGTGCTTTCGGAGTCCCAGACCCGCTGCTCGCGATCATTAAGGACCTTCATGATGGCGAGCGGGCCCGGATAAAACTACGTGGTCGGGAGTCGGAGTCGTTCCCTGTTCACCTTGGAGTGCGACAGGGATGTCCTCTGGCTCCCACATTATTTAATATCTATTTCGACCACGTGGGTCGTGAAGCCTTCGATGGCTGTACCGGAGGAATCTCCATCTGGTACAAATATAATGGGAGGTTGATCGATTCCCAGGTGCGGTCAAGGGATGGCTCCCTATTGGTCAACCACATTATGTATGTTGATGATCTGGTGATTGCTGCTCACTCAGAGGAGGAGTTGGAGGCACTGCTGATGAACCTGGAGCTTGCCACTAAGAGATGGGGCCTTATCATCAGCCCAACCAAAACTAAGCACCTGCCTGGGTATTATGTACCATCGGACACTCCACCCCCACAGCTCCCAATTGGTTATGGGGCAGTTGTGGAGAGAGTGGAGTGTTTTCCATACCTGGGCAGTGTGCTTATGACCAGCTCCGGTTTGACAGCAGAGGTCTCACTCCGAATCAGTCGAGCGGCATTATCTTTTCATCGGTTGTGTAACGCTGTGTGGATGCTACCCGGTTTGTCGCTCTGCACGAAGCTTCAGGTATTCTCGGCCACGATTATTCCCTCCCTTCTCTATGCTTGCGAAACGTGGACCCCCCTAATGGAACATCTTCGCAGGTTAGAAACATTTAGGCTGGCCTGCCTAAGATCCATCCTGGGTTTAATCAGGCTGGATTGTATGAGGAGCTCACAAATCTTTGAAAGATGTGGACAAAGTCCCATCGGTGAGCTCCTTTGGCAGGCAAGGTTGCGTTGGCTGGGTCATGTAGCCCGCATGCCCGGCCACCGCATGCCTAAACAGCTTTTGTTCGGCCAGATAGAGGGGGCAAAGTGAGCGCGGCACAGGCTGGAGAAGAGATGGAGTGATGTGGTACAGGAGGATGTGGAGCTGAGTGGACTTGCCGATGACTGGTACCAGCGGTATCAAGATCGGCCTCTTTGGAGAAGGCTTGTGAAAGACACTACTGGCCAGTTGGAGGCAGTAACCCTCCAACAACAACGGAGGGCAGAGAAGTGAACTACTTTAGCCGAAACAGCATTTAAATGTAACTAAAACTTGATTATTAGGACATATTTCAAATCTCTGAATCCTGGCTGGCAAGTCTGGAAACAGTCCCACTATAAAATATGTATATGTTTATATAAAATAGCATGTCAACTAATATGTAAGTAAAACTAAATGACTTGTCCGAAATTGTATCCTCGGCTGGATCAAGTCTCTCTTCAAAATACAAATGTTCATTGGAGTCCCGCTCTTCTTCTGAGGAAAATGTGAACCCTTCGTCACTGTCCAGGAGTTTCCTCACCTGTGTATCGTTACAAACGCGCAGAAAAGTGAATGAACTATGTTTTGAAGGCACAGTCAGGGGCGTTCACCATTTGCATGTATCGTCTCAGCACATTGCTGTATGAATAGCACCCTCTGCCTGTGGGTGTGATCACATTAGGGATAATTAGCTGAGCCAAGAGAAACTGTACATCGGTTTGTTTCATACAGATTACATTGCAGGAGAATATTTGTTTTAAATTCGAATAGTTTTATTTAAAAGTAGACATTTTAAGCTTTCTTTAGACATATGTTTCATGTTTGTGTGATAAGTATTCGTGGAGTTAGTTCATTTTTGTGATGTGTTTCAGATATATGCTCGCGACGCAGAGACTGCTGAAAGCTCACCCTTTTTATTTCCTTTATTTTACAAAAGCACAATGTTTCATTGTTATTATGAGTGTACACAAATAAAAGTAGACCCTTTATAGTATCTAATGATGTCTTACACTTATATGTATACCCAAATAAGTTGTTTTTTAAGTTGTTTCTGCTGTAATGACGAAAATATAAAGTAGAAAAATAAAGTCAATAGTGTATCCCTTTTGCTTGATGAGTTTTAGGCATTTCTCCTGAGGGGTCGCATCCCATTACGCCTTAGCATATCTCTCAATTCCTAGTTCCAGACAGATTGAAACATTCCCACAGCATTATACTCCCACCTCCATGTTTCACTGTGGGAACGGTGTTCTTTGGGTTGAGCGCATCTCCCTTCATTCTCCAAACATAGGCAACATCTCTATGGCCAAAGAGCTCTAGTTTTGTCTCATCTGACCAAAGGACTCGTTTCCATTATGCATCATTTTTCTCTAGGTTGTCCTTGGGCAACTTCAGTCTAGCTTGGAGGTGTCTCTTCTTCAGAAGTGGAGTTTTTCTTGGTCTGCAACCTCGCAGTCCATTCGTGTGCAGGGCTCTAGTGGCTGTCTTCGTTGAGACATCAATCCCAGACTTGGCTAAATCATTCACTAGTGTCTTGGCAGTTGTTCTTGGGTCTTTAGAAACCTCTCTCACCAGTTTTCTTTCCAAGGTTTTTGTTTATTCTCCACTGTGTGGGTCTTTTCAAACTTCTTGATAATACTTCTCATGTCAGTTCTTGACACATGAAAACGCTTTGATAAACGTGTATATCCTTCTCCTGCTTTGTGAACATTAACAATACTTTTTTTCTCAATTCTAAACAAATTTCTTTTGTCTTTGCCATGGTGACAGTTTTATTTTACTTCACTAGTTGTTTTGCAAGATACTAATCCTCAGTTTGAAGTGCAATTTAAAGGTTTGGGGGATTAATTAGGTTCATTAGGCGAATTAGGTTAAGGAGGCAAGTCATTGGATAATAGTGGTTGGTTCCATAGCCAATCAAACAGATAGTTTCTTAAGGGGGCTAATAATATTAACCTTAGCATTTTTTTTAATTTTTTTTTTAAATAATTATTTTATTCCAGGCAAATTGAAATAAGGCTTTCTCCAGAGGAAAAATATAATAAGAAATACTGTGTTAAAAACCCCTTGCTCTGTTAAAAATTACTTGGGAAATATTTGAAAAATAATTTTAATTTCAAAGGAGGGCTAATAATTTTGTCTTTACACAATATATACATTTATCACAATACCAAAATTTCAGTAGTCTTTAGAGAAATGGGATGATTTTTGATAACAGCTTCAGTACCACAACAAATAATAGCCCAACACTAACTAATTTGTTGATTATAAATAATTAATTTCTCAAGTTATTATTCAAGATTTGTAAACAGTCAGTAATAAAATAACTTTTTTATTGCGTGGAGCTTGTGAGAGAGGAGAGATGCAAACGCGGCATGGCTTTACGGAAGAAACGGTTAATGTAACGCAACATCAAACTATATCAATATAAACTGTATTGTCTCAAACTATATCTCGTTTGAAAATAAATGTATATGCCTTAAGTCAATATATTGCCCAGCCCTAGGTTAAACATTCAAGATTTTTTTTTCAGTGGAAAAACTGAAGGGAGACCTTTTAAGCTTCTGTTTGTAGTTGAGTTGACGATGGCCTTTTACTGCAGTGAAACACCATAATACACTCTGACCATAATACCCCATATTGTGAGGTTACTTTAGATACAGATAGTAACTTCAAGTAGCCGAGCATATTTGGAATTACACAAATGTGCAATAAGTGAATCTATAGTGCTGTAAATATAATAAGCTCAATGTTTGTCAGCACACCAACCTGAACTTGGAGCACATCTGTTGATTCTGAGCATGAGATTGAATTTGTGTCAATTACAGAACCGCTCTGAAAACACTGTATCATGTACGTTCAGAATTTGTGTAATACAGATGGTACAGAGCCAATCGGAAAACACTGTATCATGAGTCTCACATGTGCGTTTAGCTTGTGTAATACACTACAAAGAACAGAGAGCTGCACACAGACAGTAAGCACAGTGATTAGCGTATGCAGACTAGACAGACAAAGTTTTTTGATGGTTTGGAAGCCATGAAGTTCCATAATGGTTCTTGTGTGGGTGAAGAGCAGGAAAACAAAAGGGTGATTATGTTGAAATAGTGCTGAAATAAGAAATGAGTGGGATGAGACATTGTATCATTTGCAGGCATGCTTTCTCTAACCCGACCTCTGGATTGTGGATGGTTTAGATTCTGCGCATATTTGGTCATGCTGCCATTTTGAAACGGTGCCATCCACCACTTCGCTGAGCACCCCACATAATGTAATAAAATCCATGTAAGATGCACAGAGGACAGTCTCCATCTCAGGTCCACATGAAAATAGGGTCTATTGTCCCGGGACTCCAGGTCCCCAGTACAAACTCGATTCACAGTCCAAAAGGCTTGAGCAGTGTGGATATTTTTGGGATCTGCTCTCCACGGGTTCCTTCATTTCTAGCATTTAACCTCCTTATGACCCTCATTAAAATAGTGCAGAGTCCTGCATGATGTTTAGGGGCTGTAAAGAATCCTGTTTTATTGCACAAAGACTCTTTCATGGAGGAGAATGTTTAACAGGATCTGCTGTGAGCCGTATTGGTCCACAACAGGAAATGAGCCAAAAAAACTTCTGCTTGATCCCCTCTCAAAGGTTTCTTCCCAGTCCCACACTGATCTTCAGCTGTCAGGATCTGCTTTATCTAGATATCTTCCACAGCTGTGATTGTTTCTTTGAACATCAATGTGGGGTTTGTGCTGAATGAAAAGAGAAAATGTGACTGTGTGAAAGACATCAAGTACGTATTTATTTATTTATTCTCCCCAATTTGGAATGCCCAATTCCCAATGTGCTCTAAGTCCTCGTGGTGGCGTAGTGACACCGCGGGTGGTGGAGGACGAATCTCAGGCGACTCCACGTCTGAGACAGTCAATCCACGCATCTTATCACGTGGCTTGTTGAGTGCATACCGTGCAGATGTAGTGTATCCACACGCAACTCAACACGCGCCCCACCGAGAGCGAGAACCACATTATAGCGACCACGAGGAGGCTACCCCATGTGACTCTACCCACCCTAGCAACCAGGTCAATTTGGTTACTTGGGAGACCTGGCTGGAGTCACTCAGCACTGTCTGGATTTGAACTTGCGACTCCAGGTGTGGTAGTTAGTGTCTTTACTTGCTGAGTTACCCAGGCTCCCATTAAGTATGTTTTTGAACATCCTGTGGATTGTTTTCTGTTTTTAAAGAATTTAGTTTTTTTTTTTTTGGTTCTTTTTTTGAGACAGTTCACCATGAATTAAGGCTGGGCAATGTATAATTTTTTTCCAATATATATTTGTGATGATTGTTTTAATTATATAATATGTAGCGCTGGGTAAAGAAAAAAGATCTTCATTTGAACAATCCTGATATTGCTGATTAGTATCAAAATATCAGACTTGGAGTAAAGAAGAGTAAATGCAGCCTGCTGTTTTTAGTTTTGTCTATTATTCAGACAACTTTAACCTAAGAGATCCATCTTTCGGTGACAATGTGAGAGGTAAACATTGGAGCAAGTGTGCTATGGAGCGTGATAATGTTTCAGTTGTTAGGACTGGTTTTATTTGTATTCTACTAATACACAGAAAAGACACAGCCGTGTCGTAAAGAAAAGAAAAGAGAAAAAGGTGAGAGGTTTATCATCATTTGCTGAGGGCTTGTGTATGCCACCACAAACAAAAATGCAGAAAGTTAAAAGTTCCCAGACTAGCTAAAAATAATATTTATTGAAATGTATTAAGAATATAAGATATTGAGCTTTAATGAGTTAGTAATCTAATTCCCTGCCTTTTAAAAGGCATGTAGAAAAATTAAATGTATGCTTCAATACTAAACCATCATCATGAAATCATGAAGATACACTAAAAATGCACTTTGTTATGAACATTTATTAAATTCACCCAAATATTAGCAAACTTGGCAAGCTAGAAACAACTAAAAGCGCTATAAGTTACATTTGCGTAGGAGGCAAATTAACAATCGTAAGTCACATGTAAGTAACAATGCACTAAAGCCATTCCACCAGCATAGCTGAGAACGGTTGAGTACGGTTGGCTAACCATGCAGAGAATTCCGGTCTGAGAACGGTTATTAATTGTGCTGTGCTGAACCATGCTCACGCGGAAATGCTACTGTAACTGTTCCATACCGTGCTCTGAACCATTCGGCCTGATGGTGGAAAAGAATAGAATTGAGAGCTATTGAAGTAGATTGACAGCTTGTAAATCGGAATCGAATTGGGAAATGTCTAAATCCAGCCCTAATAATATTAACCACCATTAGGAATATTGCAATGATTGAAATGTTCTTTTATTTTTGTCCATAATGTTTCCTAAAAAGTGTCTCATTAGAATAATTTAGCAATCCTCCTTTCACGACTTATTAGTATGAAAGTGTTAAGACAGAGATATTTTAATAGAGTCTCTCCTTTAAATGTCAGTATTAAAGTGTTGTAGTAAAAAGTAAATGTTTACTAAATGTTAGGAAATGTTTGTGTTCAGTGAGTGGATATAAATGAAAATTATTAAATATCATCCTTTCCATTTGTGATCTTACAAAAACGAGTATATTTTTTTTAAATAGATTTTTAGTTTATTTCCTTTCTTGTGTAAAACATTTTGAATTTACTTAGCAACAATTGCTGTTTGGTTGAAATGATGGTCCCTCTGAAAAAGAAACAAATGACTGAGCAAATATATACATTTGTTTATTGGATGTACATTGAATATAGCGAAATGGCTGAAAAACATTAAGAATTTATGCTATATTGCCCACCCTACTTCTAATATCCTGTATTATTTTGCATGATCTTTAATACTTTCCTCACCTCGAATCTGTTCATTTCTGTAATCTTTCAATCTTTGTTACCGCTCTCTTTGTTTTCTTTTTCTTTCCATTTCTTCCTGTTCCTCAAGCTTCTGAGATAATATACATTGGACCAATGAAAGGTAAGGCTGACTGTTTTTCTGTCATCCTGCATTGCTTCCCTCACCTCCCCTCTCCGCAGCTGGAGCAGTCACATGACCCCTGCTGACTGGAGGAAATCCCTCCCTCGAGTCACCTGACTGTGTTATAGTGAGACCTCAGTTGATGAGGGTCATGACATGCGTTCCTATACCAACCGTCAGTTCACAGTTTCACTTGTTTAACTTCTCAATCCATAAAACTAGAGATGAATGAATGGCAGGTCAGATCAAGGCGTCTTTCTAAAAATTAGCTGGACCATAAAGGCCCTTTCACATCAAACATGATGTAGACTTCCATTGAATCGATACACTGGATTCCTATGAAGCCTTTGACACTCAGATCGAGCATTCACATACCGAGAAATTTGTATTTATTTAAAAAAAATAAAATAAATTTGATTAGATTAGCTGATTTTTATTTATTTATTTTTGCCCTCTCCGCAGTTAAACTAAACAGACTAATAAAATGTAAGATTTGTGTCAGACGCTTGGAGCCATTTCCATACATCAGCACACTTGAGGGCATAAACACATTGAATTTTGTCCATGACAACCATCTAAATTTGAGCAGTCGGGACTTGACAAGAGTAATGCAAATATCAGACTTCTTGTACATGTTGTGTGTTGCAAAGCTCCTCGTAGGCAGAAAGCACAATTATCACACAAGTCAATTGGTTAAAATTATTTTGTTCTTTACTCACCTCAATTACACAAAGAAAAAATAATCTTCCTCAAAAATAAATGGAAATGCACTGTTCTCTAGATTCATTAATTGCATTAAAAAATAATACTGAAAAAACAACTTTCCTATAGCACTCCTAAAGTTTATTTTTACCAACATTTTGCTGCTGAACTTTTTAGTTGCTAAGTTAAACCTCCCATCAAATTTGTATTATATGTTAATAAACACAAAAAAACAGCATTGTTTGTTAAATGGTTATTGAACTGCTCATAATGGTTGGCAGTCATTTGCTTTTTGCATTGCGCCACCTATCACCAGACTGATCTCACAGTGAATTCGGAAACCGTAGGTTGACTTTTCTTAAGCTAAACTCGGTCTGTGCTTACCGAAATTTGAAGCACTAACCTCAGTAGCAAGAAGTGTTGTTGAATGTAGGGACACGCAGAGAAGTGCCAAAAGTGAGTAGTTTTTAACTCCAAAGATGTAATAGAGTGAAGTGGAATACATATTTTATTAACTGTACCCCCAAACCCCCTAAACCTAATTGTCAGTGGAGTAAAAATGTACTAGAGAGAAAAGGGAACCTTCGAATCATGCTCATCACTGATTATGCTCCCATTCGGCTGACACAACTTGCTTTGGTCGAGTAACAGGAGAAAGTAAACAAAACTGAACTGATACAAAAATGTCTGATGGGAGATGCCGCTTGTCAGTAACTAGGTGTAATGGGGCCGATTTCACTTTACTGGAACGTCTTCCCGTGTGATGGTGTTTTGCAATAATTAACCGATGACAAGTATTCGCGTCACTTTTGATGTGAAAGATTCAGTTTTCGACGATCTATTGTCTATTTTTAGTGTCACTAAAACATTTAGTCTGAAAGGGCTTCAAGATTCTTAACTTAAGTAAAAATAAAAATTTACCTAATATTTTTTTATTATTATTATACATGTTCCTGGTCTTACTGTGCACAGTTTATCCCCCAAAAATTTTTTTACCACTGAAACAACTTTTTCCTTTTCGGCTGACATCATCTTGGCCGCATGGGCTAATGGTTAATGCAAACCAATTGCCTTTAAAAAAACAAAAAAAACAGTAGCCTTACATCATTTTAATTCTGGTTAACATGAATGTACAGCTGTGGCCAAAAGTATTGGCAGTGACATAAATTTTGTGTTTTGCAAAGTTTACTGATTCAGTATATTTTTTTTATACTGGAAAACAATGATAAGCGTTTCATGAGTTTTAAAGGTTTTATTTGCAAAAGCATTCAATATATGCAAAGAGTCAATATTTACAGTGTTGACCCTTGTTCTTCATAACCTCTGCAATTCGCTCTGGCATGCTGGATATCAGCTTCTGGGCCAAATCCTGACTGATGGCGATCCATAAGGCAAGAGCCTTAATAGTGCTCAGAGTTGATCACAATTTGTGGGCTTCTGCTTGTCCATTTGCCTGAGAATTGACCACAGGTTTTCTATGGGATTAACATCCGGGGAGTTTCCTGGCCACGGCACAACACAGGACTCATGGTAGCGTTCACCTTTTCTTCTCCGGACTATCGATTTTCCAGATGTCCCAAGCAGTCGGAAGGGGGCTTCATCAGAGAAAATAGCACCAGTCTTCTGTTGTCCAATCCTTGTACTTCCTGCAGAATTTCAGTCTGTCCTTATTGTTTTTCTTGGAGAGAAGTGGCTTCTTTGCTACCCTTCTTGATACCATGCCATTGTCCAAAAGTCTTCGCCTAACTGTGCGTGCAGATGCACTCACACAACCTAACTGCCAATATTGAGCAAGCTCTGCACTGGTGGTGACATGATTCCGTAGCTGACTCCTCAAGAGGAGACAGTCCTGGCGCCTGATGGACACTCTGGGACATCCTGAAGCCTTCTTCACTGCAGATGAACCTCTCCTTGAAGTTCTTGATGATCCGTTAATGGTTCTTTCAGGTCTAATATTCTTTACCACAATTTCCTTGCATGTGAAGCCATTTTGATGCAAAGTGATGATGGCTGCACGTCTTTCATTAGACGTAACCATTCCTAACAAGAACACAATGATTGGAAGCACTTCTTCCCTCCTTTTATAGCAATCAGTCTGCTATTATAATCCAATCAGAATGATAGTGATTTCACCTGACTAGTAAAATTGTTTGATATTTGGCGTGTAAAATAGGGGCTGCTGTCATACTCATTCCTACAAACATGAGCGTGAACTTAAGCATCAGTGTGATAAATCTTTGCAGATTAGACGGTTATTTGAACATTGTTAAATAGTATGTATAGAGTAAACATCCGAACCCTGCTGATCGTCAGGCCACCTCAGTTCCATGATGGGAGCAGAAAACTTTCCAGTGACCTTCATGTCTCCTTCAGCCCTCTCTCCTTTCTCATGACCTCTACCACTCCACAAGCACTTCCTGTCCCTCGCCATGACTGTGGCCTGAATGCTTTTGTCTTCTCACTCACAATTAGTCACTTGAGTGGTTACGGAAGAATGTTTGGTGTAATCATGTAATTGTTTTTGGTTTGTGACGGTGAATAATTCTAATAATAATAATCATAAAAACAAAAAAAAATAAAGCTATAATCTGACTGGTGATGGTATTTACAATAAAATTGCATCTTTACACAACTAGCAGAAAACGATTGAGTTTCTGTTTGTATTGTGTGTTTAATATTGATGTTGAAGTTTAAGGACAGGCTTTAATTAATATAAAGAAATTGTGAAATACACTTTCTTTTAATCTGGTGTTATTTTTTTTACTATTGTTTTCTTTTGTGTTTGGCTGCCAATTGTTAAAAATAATGTTGAATAATCACATTGTATTTTTAAGTTAATGCAAAACGTAAATGGGTATTTCTAAATGTATTTTATCTTTTCTAAATGTAGTGCATTCAGTTTCTTTTAAGGAAAGAAAACAAAATAAAAATGTTTTATTAATGCTGTACCTTAAATGAGAAATAAAATTTCACCATGTCTAGATTAAAAATTACTTTTGTTAAAAGGATCTGGATTCGGGCAGTTGTAAAATAAATTTAATTGTGACTATATTCACAATAAAACAACCTCGAGTGTCAAGAGCTATCATAAAAATTGTTACTAAATAATACAAATATTAAGGACACAAATTTTTATTAAACATTTTATTAGGCACATCATTTGTCATCTTTATGCTAGAAAATCTAGTCCCTAACATGTAAGCTACGGTTAGTAGTTTCTATCTCTGTATACTGACACAGCAATATCCATATTTACTAAGTTAACAGGCGTTTCGTTTCATAACGGTTTCTATAATTTGTAATTTATTACATCTGGAATGCTGTATTGACAAATCAGCATCACAGACTGTTTTGTAATAGCCAAAAGAATGGCCGAATTTTTTTTGTTTGTTGTTGTTGCATTAACTGAAGTTATTTAATGGCTGACCCTACACTAAGGTACTGAATGTGTTAATGATCTGTGATGATGATAACTACTAAGATGGGGCATTGAGATCCAGCTGAATGCAACGCTCCTGATGCACTGGGTTCATAAAGATATTGAGCACCTCCAAAACCCCTCATGCCACTGATTGTGCTGGCTTTTGTTTTTTTGTTGTAGTGTGTGCATCTGCATGCTGCTTGATCAGAGATGTGCAGCCATGTGAATGATTTTAACGTAGTTATTTAAGTCATTGGATTTTGAGGTGTCATCTGTTTAGGGGTGGGCGGTATGAACAAAATCTTGAGAGAGATCATTAGTTAGAGAGTAATTTTTATATCAAGGCATTGGTATACATCCCAATCTAGTCTGGTATTTCAATCCCAAAAGTTTTATATGTTTACCATTGAACTATTCTTTGACAATACAGTGAATAAATGAAAAACTTCATCTCATTCAGTGGAAGCAAAACAAAAGCGAAGACTACTCATAACTAATAAGTCTAGCATGAGTGCAAAACAGCTCAAGACTCAAAACAGTAAAGTGACTTCCACACGATTTGTGTTGGGGTGCAAACCCACCGCTCAATGCCAATTTCAGGCATCGTTTTTTCCTCCACATGATGTGCATGGCAAATACTTTGAGAGAAGGGCAAATTTACGAGTTGGGAGGCAGTGCCGCATCAGATTTCCAAAACGGCAGGAGATGTTTTGTTGATTCCTTTTCTACATTAATTTCTGAAATAATAATAGGATTTGTTAAGTTAAAGTCTTAAAATGTTCTTATGATAAGGTAAATATTTATGAATAAAGCAAAATTATAAAATGTTCAATATCTCTTCATAAGGTTTGACAGTTTCAAAATATTTCTTGTTGCTTTTACTCTTAAAAAATTGCATCATTAATGAGGTAAATCATGTGTAAAAATCACTTCCAAGTTGGACAGACTTTGCAAATTTCCTGTAATCATTGGGCTGACGCTTTGATAGTTCAGTGGAAGTGCAACGTCGTGACTGGGATGATGCTGGAACTGACACTTCACTCCATAGAGTACAATGTATTGGGCAATGCTAACATGATTCATGTGGAAATCCCTTAATACATTTTAAAAATGAGCCACGTTCAAAGCCAATACACATACTTCAGTTGAAGTCTACTATATACATTTGGCAAATTGAGATCAACAGATACTGTTATATTGTGTCTATAAAACTAAATTGCTCCCATTGTAGTTAGCTAAGCAACTTTTTTAAAGTACATTGCCCAATCTCTACTGTTTGACACATTTCTACTGTTGCACAGTACCATCATAATGCCAAACTCTACACCTAGCTTTTTTCTTGGATTGTGCTGTTGCCGTGTTAGCTGATTACTAATGGAAGTCTTTAATTTCAGGAAGCATCTATTCCAGTCCCGGGCTTTACAGCAAGACAATGACTCCTACTTATGACTCTCGGGATGGCAGCCCTCTGTCACCCACATCAGCATGGTTTGGAGACAGCCCGCTGTCAGAGGGCAATCCCAGCATCCTCGCTGTCAGCCAGCCCATCGCCTCACCTGACATTGTGATCAAGCTCTACAAACCTCAGTCCCTCCTGGACAAGGCCAAGATCAACCAGGGGTAAGTGTGAGATCTGACCTCTGAAGACTCTGTGATCAGGAAGGCTTTCACTCATAATCTGGCAAATGTGCTTGTGAAGGTGGCTGGACTCCTCCAGATCACTGATGGAACATGATGTCAAGGAGAACGAGGTTCTTCTACTGCGATTCAAGTATCACAGCTTCTTTGATCTCAACCCAAAGGTCAGTGTCACTCTTTAATGCATGAGGCAAATCTTGGAAATAATAATAAACCAAAAATGCTCATAAAAAGGGGAATAAAATGTCCAAAATAATGGGAATCTGGTGTCCTTGTGGTGAATGGGGCTATATGAAAGCAGGGAGTGCAAAGATGGGAAGGTACAGGTATAATGTGCGGGATCCAGCGGCCGCAATAAGCTCCTCTCATGGATCTCATTCTGGCCCATCAGCCGCAACACGTGCTCCAATCCCCAGCGTCACATCTTACTCACGCCAGGGTTCTAGGGTGACTAATTTGTGCTGTACACTGCCCGCTCTGTTCCTGCACCTGCAAAGTACACCAGTATGGGCACACAAGAAGATGAAGCCAACTCTCCTACAAGAGGCGCTCTCTGCGTTTTAATACCAGCGGTGATGAGGCTCTATTTAACATCAGGTGTACCTCATCAACCACTGCCCCAACAAGGCTCATAAAGTTGCGTCTCTCCTCTCTCCAACACACTCGCATTGTGAGCCTGCCCGAAGGAGAGTCCTAAGAGCCGGGGCAATGAGGACGAGAGGGAGGGTTGGGTCGTTCCACCACAGCTATTTGAATTTAAAATAAGGGTGTAAGTTTTATCACAGTTAGATCTTATATCGATTCACTTAGCCAGCAATCTGCTATTTACTGATACCTCAAAATCTTCTGCAATGCGATTTCAATTCTGGGGCCTGCAATTGATATTAGAATATTATGTGCCTATTTTACATAACCGATTTCATTTATTATCTCACAAATGCAACCAAAATATGATGTGATTATTTTATGGAGCTCTTTGAAAAGGGCATATCCCAGTATACACAGAGATATCCTTAACAAAATCAGGTATGTTATTTATTGAAAAAAATTATATAGATAAATACATTATATAAAAAATTGTCACACACACAAGTGATGATCAATCATTTGATGAAAACTCATTGCCTTGTGGGATGAGTTAAACACTACAGTGACAGTTTGTTATCTCTACAACAGTCAAGCAAGACTTTCAATCCAAAATACTCACTTACCCAAGACTTTTTTCCGACAGGAGAGTATGTGCTATATATGTATTCTTCTTGGCTACATCTTCCATAGATTTTTTTTAAAAAATTCTGTAACCGTTTACTGTGATAAATGTTAGTAAAAGTGTTTGTGTAGATGTGAAAAGTCTTGTAGTTGGTGCAGGTACAGATGTTTTCTCTTTCCCTCATCAGCACCGTTCAGAATGTTGTGGCTGTCTAGCCATTTGACATGTTTGAATTGCTCCATAGTGCTTTAAAATAGAAAATTGTCATATATAGTTTAAATGTCTTGCTTGTGCCATGATATCGAAGGAAGCCCGATTTAATCGTGCATTTGAGTCGCTCTGCACTATCCTGTAAACAGAGAACTCACATTTTGAGGGAAGCGTGGTTGGCGCACATTCACGGATATAGAGCAGAGCGCAACTTCAGGCTTCAGTCACCTCACACACATCCATGTCCCACATGAGAAGCATTTCTAGCACTTATAAAGTGAGATGAATATCATATGTTGCTGCATCACCTGACAGAAATGCATACATATGTGGCTGACATGAGAATGTCAAACTTGCTTCTTGAAAAAAATACATGCGTTTGTTTGCGCATTGAATCGATGAATTCACATTGTTGGTGATTTGATCGATGCATAAATCCAGATCAATGGATTGTTACATCCCTGAATAAAAGCTTTTGTCTTCTAAATTCCAAAAAGCCACTTCTAAAACAGTTTTCCAGTCATTTTTCTTCATCATTGTAGTGCTTCATTTGTCTTAGTCCTTTACATGTTAAAATTTTGTAATTGAAACGTTGTATTTAATATATTTTATGTCAAAGGGGATGATTTTTTTTTTTTTTTTTATTAAAACAAAGATTTAAACTTTTACATTTTTGTTATAATAAGGTCATATTAAAACTGACTTCATAATTTATTTGTATTACTTTTCAAATGCTTTTTATGTATAGACCATTTCAAGGATGTAAACAATAATAAAGGAATTAGAATGACACTTCTGATATCATTACCGGATCCTGTAAATAAGGTTCTGAGTTAACATATTTTCTCGAAGAACATCAAACATTTACCTGAAGTGAGTTATCTAGAAGTTATGTTTATACTGAGCATCTATGTGAGAAAGGCGACGAAACTGTATCATAGTTTAAAAGCTCACAGTTATTTCCTCAGCAGAGAGATCGGGAATATTGAATCGCTCCTATTATAGTCAATGAAACCTGTGGACAAAGGAAGGACTTCTTTTTTTTAATGTTCCTAATTTCCAAGTCGTTTTGCATAAAAGCGTCTGCTAAATGACTAAATGTAATAGTTAATTACTTGCGAAGCTTCATTCATTGTAATGGGAGTGAGCTATAGCCACTTTTAGATCTCTACCTACCAAACTTAATATTAGTTAGCATAAATTTCATTTGCTACCAGAGATAAGATGTGTGCTTATTACTGCATGTATCCAGCTGTCTTGCATTAGCAATGTTTCACCTGTCCTTTTGCTGTTGCTTTTTTGTAGATATAAACTCTTACATTTCCATTAGTGTCAGGCATCAGTGAGCATCCAGCCACCGAAAAACATGGTCCACATTTTAATAATGACATTAAGACAATCTTGTCAATGTGTTGTGTTAAAATCACTATGAATGAAGCGCCACTTCTTTAAACCGAACAGTCCTTGAAATGGTCTATACTGTAGATTGTTTTATCCTTGTCCCAGACTCAGACTTTCAATATTAAACTATGAAAATCTGTTTTAAGAATACAAATTAGTACATGTTTAAAACTGATTTTCTAAACAAATAGTAAAATAAACACAGACCATTTCAGCATTAATTTTTAAAAGATTTCCCATACTGTATGTAATAAGATGACCTTTTATTGCTGTGCATTATGGTCTCACAGTAAGGAATTGCTCTGTCACTCTGTTAGGACAGTCTAGCTTATTTTGTTTTCTGGATAGAGCACATTCAAAGGTGTTGTGTTTTTAAACTCTCTTGACCCCTACAGTATGACGCCATCAGAGTGAACCAGCTATACGAGCAGGCGAAGTGGGCCATCCTGCTGGAGGAGATTGAATGCACCGAGGAAGAGATGATGATGTTCGCCGCCCTGCAGGTATGTGCCTCTGTTTGCGTCACAACTGTAACATAATTTATGTGAATGCGCTGTGTGTTTGGATTGCTGTGTAAGCCGGTGCTGTGACAGCTTGCAGTCCTCACTCAGGTCCTCTTGTCCTTTTAATGAATTAAATGGGCTTTGTGCCTGGACTTCAGCTTTGAAGATACAGCATCAGCAGTGTTCAGACATTTGGCTGCATTTGTACGCAACATTGGAAGATATGTACATTTGTTTTCCCTGCCCGGGCGCCACACTGTCTTCACGTCATGTATATACAGAGGGGGCGGGACGCAGAGGACAACCCAGCATTTGAGCTCTGTTGAGGTGTTGGTTTTTCAAGCTCAGAGTTTGTGGAAACGTATCAGCGGTGTCGTTTTTCACTGTTTACATACAGTGAGTTTAAATTAGTTACTCTGTCCCTGCCTGTCAGTCCACACCACGTTGTGTGTTACTTCTGCACTGCGTCAATGGGTAGAAGAGTTCATTGCCTCCAAACATCAGCCCGTCTAACTTTCACGATTGGTCATTTCAAATTTTAGCAATTTTTGAATGCTAGGAAGAAACAGTATGTCATTCACTCATCTGAGAAGAGAGATGGGGACATAAACAGGTCTTTGTTCTTCATTTAAAACCAGAGTTATGCAGGAGTGAAATATGCGACAATTGCTCAAGCCAGCTGTTCACTCTAGTACAAGTGTAGTCTGTGTATAAGAGGAAAAGGGATGATTTTCGGGCTATTTCCATCTCCGGATTGGAAATGAACATTGAGTCAACATCATGACATACATGGTTTTTCATTGGTAACTTATAACTCTTTCTATTGAATTTCAGCTACATCACGTCTACGTGACGGGTCTTCTCGATATTATTCATGAGAAGGCGTGCCCTTTACCCTTTGGCAAGTGAGCACCTCAGTGTGTCATTGCCATTCACATGACCAGCGCTTCAAACTCAGCAGTGCCTCATTTGAGAGAATTGATTGTACCGTGATGCAAGTCCCAAAATGCACTGCTGACAGAGGGACAGGACAGGCCCTCAGTCAAAGGCAACACCTTTTAAAGGTCTTTTAAAAATGTGGTGAGAGGGGGGTGTGGGTAGCTCAGCAAGTAAAGACACTGACTACCACACCTGGAGTTGCAAGTTTGAATCCAGGGTGTGCTGAGTGACTCCAGTTAGGCATCCTAAGCAACCAATTGACCCGGTTGGTGACATTTGAGTCACAGGGGTAACCACCTCATGGTCACTATAATGTGGTTCTTGCTCTCGGTGGGGCACGTGGTGAGTTGTGCATGGATGTCCAACAAGCCACGTGATAAGATGCGCAGAAGACGCAGATGTAACTGAGATTTGTCCTCCACCACCCGGATTGAGGCGAGTCACTATGCCACCACGAGGAACTAGTGTGCATTGGGAATTGGGCAGAAAAAGGGGAGAGGGGAAAAAAATGTGGTGAGAGCTCAACTCTTCTGAAAAAGTGAAAACACTGTAGTTATGCATTTATACAATGTACGTATTATGTACATATGTGTACTTGTATTTATAGTGCTTGCATTTAATGACATCTGTGGTTAAACCTGTAGTTACAGTTTAAATAACCTTACCCCTAACCTTAAACCACACCTTACCCCAAACTGTGCCCTAAACCCCAACCCTCAAACTCAGTAACAGCTAATATGAACTTTGCAAAACATATAGTTGCACAATACAAAAGTACTGTATGTATTTTAATGTTAGTGCATTGTAGTTAAAGACACCAAATAGGATGACATGAAATTTTAATTTTCATCCCATTTTCATTAACACTTCTGAGACTGATTCTCACAATTTTGACAAAACCTTTCTTATTTTAGATTAGATTTAGATGAATAAAATCACCTTGGGGACAGGTTTAAATCTGCAGAGTTTGTGACTACAATTCTCAATACATCACAGAAATTTTATTTGCCAGGTTTAAAAATAAATTTTAAAGATATAAAACATTTGTCGACAACTTGTGGTACTTTGCACATGGATTTTGCTACGTTTAAGCCTCTCATCCCTTAGAATAAATCTATCTCAGACAGATTGACTAATTAAATTTCAAAATGGATTTTGATGGGCTGTAGGCCAATGATCTGCTTATGTATATGAACATAAACAATATGTTACCTTCTAAAGCAATTATTGAATCATATGTTGAATCATTGTTATTTTAGGGACTTTCTTAGCAAATATTTATATTTGTGATTTCATTTGATTAATTCATTGGCATATCATGATTAATTCAAATAAAGATTTGAATTGATTGACAGCCCTACATTTTTCATTTGCAGTACCACATCAACAAGCTGTCCATCATGTCTTCAGACAATCACATGAACAACAGCGAGAAAGAGGTTGATGAGGTGGATGCTGCACTGTCAGATCTGGAGATCACACTGGAGGGAGGAAAAACGTCCAACACATTGGTACTGATACCATTATCTCTACAGACACTCCAGCTCACAGAAGAGTTTCATCTAAAGCATGATGCTTTTTTTGCAGAAATATGTGTAATATTCATTGCACACAAACGTACATTTCGATAAACTTGACTCTTATTTTTGTTCTCAGGGTGACATCACATCCATTCCTGAACTGGCCGACTACGTGAAAGTCTTCAAGTGAGTTGAACTCTAAAATTGAAGTTATACAGGCTTTTAAGATTATAAGCCTCATCAAGCTTTATTTAAAGTCATTATCATGAAGCTGAAACATTGATCTCACCTTCTGCCTTATGTAAATATATCTCCAGCCCTGTGATTTGAGGAGTTGAGTCATTTTTCTTTCATTTTGGTTGTTTTTTGCTTAATACATCAGACCAAAGAAACTCACTCTAAAAGGATACAAGCAGTACTGGTGCACGTTCAAAGACATAACAATCTCCTGCTACAAGAGCCGTGAGGAGGCGCTCGGCACGCCAGCACACCAAATGAACCTGAGAGGTAAACGCACACTGTGAACACATGGCAAATACGGTTTACCAAATGCACACTGCATCTCATCTGTTGTTTCTCTGTAGGCTGTGAAGTCACACCAGATGTGAATATCTCTGGTCAGAAATTCAACATCAAGCTGCTAATCCCCGTAGCAGACGGTATGAATGAGATCTGGCTGCGGTGTGACATGGTGAGAGATGAGTTTTAATGACACTTATATTTAATACTGCACGTTCTTTTCAAATTAATCGCCGAGACACCCTCAGTCTGTTAGTTCAGACTGACAATCTATGGAAATGTCTCAGACAGTGCTGATGATTTAATTGAAGGATGGAGACAAGCCATATCTAGAGACCAGATTATCAAAGAGTTGGGGGTGGACTATTCAAGCAGTAGTACATTACTTCACTCCTTACTTCCAAACAGCAATCAAACTGTGTGTTACATGATTTACTTGTGGTGTTACTATTTTTACGGGATCAAACTCATCAGTTGACTGTTTTCCTGTTCATTAGGAGAAGCAGTACGCTAGGTGGATGGCGGCCTGTCGTCTGGCCTCTAAAGGGAAGACAATGGCAGACAGTTCTTATAACCTGGAGGTGCAGAACATCCTATCCTTCCTGAAGATGCAGCACATGAATCCTGACCCTCAGATCATAGAGCCCATCACCACCGACATCAACTCTGAGTGTCTGGTGTCACCGCGATACCTGAGGAAATACAAAAACAAGCAGGTAAATGAGACGATAGGTGTGCGAGAGTTCAGGCCAACCTAGTGGGAAAAAACAAGAAATAAATGGAGGGGAAACTAAAAGAAGTAAAGACCTCGAAGTGTAAAATTCCTCTGTGTATTCAAATCAGGAGTTTGATGTCTCCCAGCTGGCTGCTTGGCATCTGATTGATATTAAAAAAGGGATCTAATGTGGAGCAAGCTTGTTTAGTAGGCTCAGTTTGGAATGCCATTGTGTTGTTGGGTCCAGCTCATGCCATGTAGGGTTAAATTCTACAGAAAGGTTGTAAATATAGCTGAAACAATTAGGCCAGATCTGATTATTTTTCAGCCTTTTCACACTATGCTTTATACGTATATCAACATTACATTATTTATTTATTTATGTGCTCTGAAATTTAAAGTGAAGCAAAAATTGTAATTCTCTCTTCATTTACTCACCCTCACCTCAGATGTGAATGACTTTCCTTCTTCTGCAGAACACAAATGAAGAATTTTAGAAGAATAGCTCTGTTGGTCCTCACAATGCAATTGAATATTGACCAGAACTCAGAAGGTCCAAATCACATAAAGGCATCATAAAAGTAATCAATACTACTCCAGTAGTTAAATCCATGTCTTCAGATGCGATTTGATAAGTGTGGGTGATAAAACAATATCAATATTTAAGTTTTTACTTTAAATATCCACCTTTGACCAGACCCCGCCAGTAGGTGGCTAAATGCAAAAGTGTAGATTTACAGTAAAAAGGTCTTAAATATTGACTGTTTTATAGCAGTCATTTACCTGCTTAAATATTGAGATTTATTTTCTATCTGAGGGACCATTTAATGTACAGTAGATTCAAAATTTTAATTACAGTAAAATTCTAATTTAAACTAATCAAGTCATGTGTTCTAAAGGAACACTAGGATGAATGATGTTTAATTGTTTTCATTTATGTGAACCAATATTATAATACATAATAATGATCAGCTATGTTTACCTGAATATATTTTACAAAAACATTTTAATACATGGAAAATTCCACACAGAGACTTGTATGAGCATTGAGCAATGATGCGAACAAATCATTGAATAAGAGTTTTGAATTTATCTATTGAAACGGACAGTTCAAAGAAATTATTCACTGAACTGTAATGCCATTTGCCGTTCAAATTGCTATTAAACTTTAAAGCAGGGATGGTATTAATACGTTAGACAATCTTAGTCAATACATTGAAACGGACAGTTAAAACTGATTCACTGAATTAAATCAACATTTTTTCTACTGTAGATTTAATCAGAGATGCTATTAAAACATATAATGCAAACATGTTAAACATATAATTTGCCTTAATGCTCTCATAGGGGGTATTTACATTTAGTCACTTTGTGTTTTTACTGACCGAATTGCTGTCCGATTGGAAATGCACATTTCATTTATGCTAGGCCTTGTCCACACTAATACATTTTCATTTGAAAACGCATCTTTTTCTCTCCATTTTGGCTTTCCGTCCACACTGAGACAGCGTTTTTGTCCACAAAAACTGAGCTCTTTGAAAATGCACTCCAAAGTGGATACATTTGAAAACGAAGTTTTGAATATGATGTATTTGTTGTCATGTGACGCAGTCATGTGATCTATCCAACCAAAACAATCAAAATGGCAGCCCGTTTTATAGCGGCAATGTTGTATTTGATACTCACTTTGATAGTGTTGTTAAAAAATAAATGTTACTTTGTACAACCATCACATTGCGTTCCTTCAAAGGCGAAGGGATGTTTACTCGGAATTGGTGTCCAGCGACGGAACACCAGGACAATTGCGTTTCAGACTGAACATGCAATGGGGATTTTCCGCATGCGCAGTAACATGATTTAAGCTTTTTCATAGGTTTCAGTGTGGACGAGCAACTTTTGGAAAACGCTAGTGTGGACGGACAACATTTTTAAATGTAAACGCCATTTCAAATGTATCCGGATTAATGTAGACTTAGCCTAAATGTCTTTAATTCCCACACTATATGCAAATAAAGAGTTCTCTTCTGTTGTTACACTAATGCCGGGCAGCAAATTTCCAATATGCAATTATTTTTTTGTTCCCAAGTGACTTGGAATGTGTGTGTGTGTGTGTGTGTGTGTGTGTGTGTGTGTGTGTGTGTGTGTGTGTGTGTGTGTGTGTAAAAAAAAAATATATATATATATATATATATATATATATATATATATATATACAGTCAAGCCCGAAATTATTCATACCCCTGGCAAATTCTGACTTAGTTACTTTTATTCAACCAGCAAGTTTTTTCTTGATTAGAAATAATACAGGAGTCTCCCAGAAGATAATAAGACGATGTACAAGAGGCATCATTGTGGAAAAAAATATTACTCATCTTTTATTTACATTTTAACGAAAAGTGGCATGTCCAAAATTATTCATACCCTTTGCAAACTGTCACAGTCTATGGGAAAATCCAAAGATCTATACCATTCCAAATATCCCAAGCTATTCTAAAGCATCCTAATTACCCTGATTCATTTGGAACAGCTGTTTTAATCAACTCAACAGGTGAAAAACAGAAGCTCTCTGCTGTTGGTTTGTGGACAGTCATGGCTAAGACAAAGGAGCTCAGTGAGGACCTGCGGCTGCGCATTGTGGCTGCTCACAAGTCAGGAAAGGGCTATAAGACCATATTTAAATGTTTTGAAGTTCCAGTGGCTACAGTGCAAAGTATTATTAAAAAATACAAGACGTTCCACACTGTGAAAAATCTCAGAGGACGTGGTCGGAAGCCAAAAGTGACACCTGTGCTGGCCAGGAGGATAGTGAGAGAGGTAAAAAAGAGTCCAAGGATCACCACCAAGGCCATCCTGATGAATCTGGGCTCTGCTGGTGGCAACATCTCAAGGCAGACAGTCCAACGGACACTGCACACCGCTGGGTTCAATGGACGCAGACCAAGGAGGACACCACTTCTCCAGATAAGGCACACAAAAGCCCGCTTGGCCTTTGCAAATGCTCATCTGGACAAAGAAGAAGACTTCTGGTCTTCTGTTTTATGGTCAGATGAAACAAAAATTGAATTGTTTGGCCACAATGATGTAGCCTTCATTTGGCGTAAAAAAGGAGAAGCCTTCAACCCTAAGAACACCATCCCAACTGTCAAACATGGTGGTGGGAACCTAATGTTTTGGGGTTGTTTTTCAGCCAGTGGACCAGGGAACCTAATCACAGTAAACGGCACCATGAAAAAGGAGCAATACATCAAAATTCTCAGCAACAACATCAGGCAGTCTGCAGAGAAACTTGGCCTCGGAGACCAGTGGACATTTCAGCACGACAACGACCCAAAACACACAGCAAAAGTGGTGACGAAATGGTTAGCAGACAAAAACATTAACGTTTTGCAGTGGCCCAGCCAGAGTCCTGACTTAAATCCCATTGAGAATCTGTGGAGGGAGCTAAAGATCAGGGTGATGGCAAGGAGACCCTCCAACCTGAAAGAGTTGGAGCTCATCGCTAAAGATGAATGGGCAAAAATACCAGTGGAGACATGCAAAAAGCTGGTCAGCAATTATAGCAAGCGTTTGATTGCTGTAATAGCCAATAAAGGCTTTTCTATTGATTATTGAGACGGGTATGAATAATTTTGGACATGCCACTTTTTGTTAAAATGTAAATAAAAGATGAGTAATATTTTTTTCCACAATGATGCCTCTTGTACATTGTCTTATTATCTTCTGGGAGACTCCTGTATTATTTCTAATCAAGAAAAAACTTGTTGGTTGAATAAAAGTAACTAAGTCAGAATTTGCCAGGGGTATGAATAATTTCGGGCTTGACTGTGTGTGTGTATATATATATATATATATATATATATATATATATATATATATATATATACATACATACACACACACACACACACACACACACACACACACACACACACACACACACACACACACACACACACACCTAAAGGATTATTAGGAACACCATACTAATACTGTGTTTGACCCCCTTTCGCCTTCAGAACTGCCTTAATTCTACGTGGCATTGATTCAACAAGGTGCTGAAAGCATTCTTTAGAAATGTTGGCCCATATTGATAGGATAGCATCTTGCAGTTGATGGAAATTTGTGGGATGCACATCCAGGGCACGAAGCTCCCGTTCCACCACATCCCAAAGATGCTCTATTGGGTTGAGATATGGTGACTGTGGGGGCCATTTTAGTACAGTGAACTCATTGTCATGTTCAAGAAACCAATTTGAAATGATTCGAGCTTTGTGACATGGTGCATTATCCTGCTGGAAGTAGCCATCAGAGGATGGGTACATGGTGGCCATAAAGGGATGGACATGGTCAGAAACAATGCTCAGGTAGGTCGTGGCATTTAAACGATGCCCAATTGGCACTAAGGGGCCTAAAGTGTGCCAAGAAAACATCCCCCACACCATTACACCACCACCACCAGCCTGCACAGTGGTAACAAGGCATGATGGATCCATGTTCTCATTCTGTTTACGCCAAATTCTGACTCTACCATCTGAATGTCTCAACAGAAATCGAGACTCATCAGACCAGGCAACATTTTTCCAGTCTTCAACTGTCCAATTTTGGTGAGCTCTTGCAAATTGTAGCCTCTTTTTCCTATTTGTAGTGGAGATGAGTGGTACCCGGTGGGGTCTTCTGCTGTTGTAGCCCATCCGCCTCAAGGTTGTGCGTGTTGTGGCTTCACAAATGCTTTGCTGCATACCTCGGTTGTAACGAGTGGTTATTTCAGTCAAAGTTGCTCTTCTATCAGCTTGAATCAGTCGGCCCATTCTCCTCTGACCTCTAGCATCAACAAGGCATTTTCGCCCACAGGACTGCCGCATACTGGATGTTTTTCCCTTTTCACACCATTCTTTGTAAACCCTAGAAATGGTTGTGCGTGAAAATCCCAGTAACTGAGCAGATTGTGAAATACTCAGACCGGCCCGTCTGGCACCAACAACCATGCCACGCTCAAAATTGCTTAAGTCACCTTTCTTTCCCATTCTGACATTCAGTTTGGAGTTCAGGAGATCGTCTTGACCAGGACCACACCCCTAAATGCATTGAAGTAACTGCCATATGATTGGTTGATTAGATAATTGCATTAATGAGAAATTGAACAGGTGTTCCTAATAATCCTTTAGGTGAGTGTATATACACCCTGAGGTGGTAGCGTGTATTTGTATGCTTAAAAATGTGGGACTCTAATAGCCATGATATGGCCATACAGTAGAACATTTGGTTCAACCCTTTTTTTTTATGCTTCATTGTAAAACAAAGTGAAAGTATTTGGAGAGGCACAGTGTGTGGGAGTCAACAGAGGCTCCTATGTGATGCTGCTGCTGGTGGTGGTGTTTTACAGTGGCCCTGGACTCATTCCAACCCCTGTGAAGCTGGGGGGGGGGCGGCTTCCTGTTGTCCATTCTCACTCACTCCCCCCACCAGCTTATGATTGAAAGAAAGATTGAGGAGCCCTGGGGTGTGGTTTTCACAAAATACAGGAAACAAGCCTTTCCTGGGAATGTGGGAGGAAGACAGCAGTTGTGAGGGTGTTTTACTCTTATTCATCCATTATTCAAGCTCAATTTCTTCTCTTGGAAGGATTCCTCTGGGGATCTCTGTTTTTATTCCCACAGGATGTGGATCAGATAGCACTGAGCTTTGGGAAACAAAAAAATTCTCATTTTACTTACAGACTGGTGTTCAACTCTTGTATGTGTCACCACCTAGTGGAATCCAGAGCATATGGGTTTCATATATAGAGTGTGTTGAGATTGAGCTTCATGTTAATGATCAACTACATCTCTGCTGAACTTTGGGGAACTCTTACTGTTGTATAGAGAAGCTGGTGTGATTTACAAAAAAACATGCTGGATTTTATAGAGCTTAAATAACGTACTGACAACATTTCCCCCAAATTCCAAATAAAAATATTGTCATTTAGAGCATTTATTTGCAGAAAAAAAATTAAATAAAAAAATAACAAAAAGATGCAGTGATTTCAGACCTTGAATAATGCAAAGAAAACAAGTTCATATTCATTTTTAAACAACACAATACTAATGTTTTAACTTGGAAAGGGTTCAGAAATCAATATTTGTTGGAATAACCCTGCTTTTCAATCACAGATTTCATGCTTCTTGGCATGCACTCTGCCTGTCTTTCACATTGCTGTTGGGTGACTTTATGCCACTCATGCCGCAAACATTCAAGCAGCTCAGCTTTGTTTGATGGCTTGTTCCCATCCATCTTCCTTTTGATCACATTCCAGAGGTTTTCAATGAGGTTCAGGTCTGGAGATTGGGCTGGCCATGACAGGCTCTTGATCTGGTGGTGCTCCATCCACACCTTGATTGGATGTGTAGCTGGAGAATTGTCCTGCTGGAAAAACCAATTATCAGAGTTGGGGAACATTCTCAGAGCAGTGATGCTACACACCCGGCCCCTAATCAGGCTAATCAAGCCTAAAATATTATTTATATTGTCAAGCCGGTTCTCGCCTCCTCCTTTACATTAAACCCCTTTACAGCTACAGTGAGGAAAATAAGTATTTGAACACCCTGCTATTTTGCAAGTTCTCCCACTTAGAAATCATGGAGGGGTCTGAAATTGTCATCGTAGGTGCATGTCCACTGTGAGAGACATAATCTAAAAAAAAAAAAATCCAGAAATCACAATGTATGATTTTTTTAACCATTTATTTGTATGATACAGCTGCAAATAAGTATTTGAACACCTGAGAAAATCAATGTTAATATTTGGTACAGTAGCCTTTGTTTGCAATTACAGAGGTCAAACGTTTTCTGTAGTTTTTCACCAGGTTTGCACACACTGCAGGAGGGATTTTGGCCCACTCCTCCACACAGATCTTCTCTAGATCAGTCAGGTTTCTGGGCTGTCGCTGAGAAACACAGAGTTTGAGCTCCCTCCAAAGATTCTCTATTGGGTTTAGGTCTGGAGACTGGCTAGGCCACGCCAGAACCTTGATATGCTTCTTACAGAGCCACTCCTTGGTTATCCTGGCTGTGTGCTTCGGGTCATTGTCATGTTGGAAGACCCAGCCTCGACCCATCTTCAATGCTCTAACTGAGGGAAGGAGGTTGTTCCCCAAAATCTCGCAATACATGGCCCCGGTCATCCTCTCCTTAATACAGTGCAGTCGCCCTGTCCCATGTGCAGAAAAACACCCCCAAAGCATGATGCTACCACCCCCATGCTTCACAGTAGGGATGGTGTTCTTGGGATGGTACTCATCATTCTTCTTCCTCCAAACACGGTTAGTGGAATTATGACCAAAAAGTTCTATTTTGGTCTCATCTGACCACATGACTTTCTCCCATGACTCCTCTGGATCATCCAAATGGTCATTGGCAAACTTAAGACGGGCCTTGACATGTGCTGGTTTAAGCAGGGGAACCTTCCGTGCCGTGCATGATTGCTCCAACAGTGGACCTTTTTTCACCAAGCTGCTTGGCAATTTCCCCGTAGCCCTTTCCAGCCTTGTGGAGGTGTACAATTTTGTCTCTAGTGTCTTTGGACAGCTCTTTGGTCTTGGCCATGTTAGTAGTTGGATTCTTACTGATTGTATGGGGTGGACAGGTGTCTTTATGCAGCTAACGACCTCAAACAGGTGCATCTAATTTAGGATAATAAATGGAGTGGAGGTGGACATTTTAAAGGCAGACTAACAGGTCTTTGAGGGTCAGAATTCTAGCTGATAGACAGGTGTTCAAATACTTATTTGCAGCTGTATCATACAAATAAATAGTTAAAAAATCATACATTGTGATTTCTGGATTTTTTTTTTTAGATTATGTCTCTCACAGGGGACATGCACCTACGATGACAATTTCAGACCCCTCCATGATTTCCAAGTGGGAGAACTTGCAAAATAGCAGGGTGTTCAAATACTTATTTTCCTCACTGTATGTTCAATGTAAGTCATAGAATTAATTTTATTTTTTATTTTAAATTTGTGCCCCATACTCACACATTCTAGCTACAGTGTTATCCTCTGTTACTCTTGTTAACTCTTAACCAAAGACCTAGAGAATATATATATATATATATATATATATATATATATATATATATATATATATATATATATATATATATATATATATATATATATATATATATATATATATATATATACACACACACACACACACACGTATACATAGCTATTAATTCAAAGGCATCAAACTTCAGGCAAAAGTGAGGAACACATTGAACATAAAAAATAGCTTTCCTCAGTTTTATTAATAACCTTATTTATCTTTAAGTGAAACTATCACACTCTGGCCCCATTAACTTGCATTATCGGTGATTGGATTGCTATCAGATTGTACTTGCCCACATTAAATGACAGGTGTAAATGCACCCAAGATGCATTGTGATTGGATCACTGAAACCACATTCAGAGGTGATCAGGAATGAATTCTGACCACATTCGAAGAATATATAGATACAACTAAAGTAATTATGTGATGAGGGCACGCTACAGTCATCTGTTGTTAAAGTGCTGTGTTGTGGGTTCTTGCCTTTTTCTGTTTATTCTGCCATTTCAATGTGAAGAACACAACAAACACTGCCATCTTGCAATCTTGTCACTCGAACAATGAATAATATTCCATGAATACATTTTTTGAATACCTCGTCTCAAATCTCCACTCGCTCATGTCTCTCTCCTATTTTCTAATCACTATGGCTGTCTTAACCTGGTGAGCTGCCGCCTTGGGCAGCATTTTTGGGCATTATAGGTCTTTGATGACCCCCCCCTATGATGGCCAAACACTTTGCCTTGGCAGGCAGCTCACTGGGTTTTAAGACGCTGCCTATGCGACTGGCGCAAATCTCATCTGAAACAAGGCGTCTCACTCGCGTGTTTCAGATGGGGAGCATTAGAACTTATAAAGCGCTGAACGCAATATGAATATCATTAAATTTGCTTCAACCCAAAATATGAAAATCTTCAGTAATGGAAAAACCTTTATTGTCAAAGTGATGGAAATCATTTGAATTATTATTTCAGTTATAATAGTTGATGCAATAATTTTTTCCATTATGCGCAAGTGACTTTTCTCAGATTACAGTGGAGATGCATTTGACTGCAAGGTGTAAATGCAATCCAGTTTAAGAATATCCATTTACAACTTAATGCAAGGTGTAAATGGGGCCTACAGAGCGTAACTTGGTGTGTTGATTCCACAATGTAACAAACCAGGTTGAGCTTCCCTAATTATTTTGTGGACATTATGTGTATACTGGATACAGTGTTGCCATGTTCACTTATTATAAGCGACTTTGGGCTTGTTTTTTCATTTTATGATATGGGATTTCGTGGGTTGCTTTTTTATGGGGGGCTTGTTTCCAGTGTGCAGTAGTGTTTTTGGATTTGCTGATGCTTGGGTGTCCAGAGCACAATATACTGCAACCCATCACTAATAGCAGTTGCCACATAAACCCATCTACTGTTTGAGCTGTGCTCTACATCAGTGGTGTCAAACACACGCTAGTGGAAGATGGCCAGGCAGAGGGATTCTGCACTCACGGTCTCACGAATATGCGTGTATACACACTTTTTACCTAAAACTGGGTCTGCTAGTGATAGGGCAGTCCAGTTCATTTCCTCGATCATGGCAACAATGACAACAGGGGAAATATAAAAGGAGAATATTATAGGTAAAAGATCATTCATCCAGTGTTTTTAAGTCACTGATTGGTTAAACAGATATAAAGCATTGATACAAATTTGATTTAACCAGAGTTTGGTGGAGAAGAAGACCTGAAATTAAAATTATTCATGCAGTTTATTTTTATTCAACGTTTAGTTTGTGATCTATTTGTGTTTCAGCTGGTTTATTACAGCTTAAGTCAGGCTTCCCACCCTTTTTGACCTATAAATTTCCATGTGTTTTCCTCCTTTAAAATAACAGACACAAAAGAACGAATCACTGACAGATGAGACATCATTATGGATTGCAAGTTACTCTACACATGAGCATTTTCAAGCTCATTAAATATTAAGAGTAGAGAAAAACTAGAATATTAATTATATCCTTTATTGACTTAATATATTTTTAAAAAAATTATATGATAGTGGGAACCCTATAAAGAGCAATGAGTGTGTTCTCCATTTTGTTTTATCCCAATATCTGTTATTTAAGCAGTATAACGTTGTTTCAAGACTTTATTAACTCCAGAAAAACGTTAGATTTATTAATTGAGTTTAGATGGCAAATTGTAAATTTTAATAATTTTGGGGTATATGTTTATATGCTAAGGTTACATGCATTGAAAGACATTATTTTATATTCTGTCTATCCTGTGAGCATTATTCTGTCTATGCTGATTAGTGAAATTTAGACCACAATTCCGACTGCTAACTAACCAATTAGGGTCGCTTATTTTCGCTTGTTTTGGTGAGGCAAGTTGCTTATTTTGGGCTTGTTTTTCCAGAACAGAATGCTTGTTTCTCTTTCAAGATCTGTCAACACTGCTGGACATCATATCAGTCCTGCTTATCGTATGTGATACCAGTGCATCACTCTCATCTGTGCTGTGTTGATGAATGTTCCTCTGATCTCTCGTCTCTCCAGCTGCCTACACGAGTCTCCCGTGCCATATACATATCCCGTGCCCCCCTCTCTCTCTCTCTCTCTCTCTCTCTCTCTCTCTCTCTCTCTCTCTCTCTCTCTCTCTCTCTCTCTCTCTCTCTCTCTCTCTCTCTCTCTCCTGTTAACTGTTTTGAATCTGTTATGTGTGCTTATTTGCTGCTTTATTCATTTATTTGCTTCTCCTTTATTCCCTCTCTGTTCTCCTGCTCTTTCAACCCTCAGCCAGGCTTTGTCAGGGACTTGGTAAGTAAATCATTTGACAGCTGGTTGTGGTAAATGTTTAAGGCTTGTCATGCTAAATATTTTCACTAACACTGGTTACAATGAAGTCATTTTGGTGTGGTGATTTATTCCAGTGGTCTTTTCTTTAACCACTTATAGCAATAGCACACTGAAAATGTCCAATTTTCTGATGGTTTCTCATTTTTTGAGTCACTGGCATCTCCCCAAGAGCAGTTGTTTGCCCAAAGAAAGTCTAAGGTGACACTAAACCTGTTCGCAAAAGTTTAGTGTTTGCACATTTGCTTTTTCTGACAATATTGGTTAGGTTTAAGGTTAAGGGTGGGGAGGCTGGTTTTGTTGATTTACTTTAAAGGAATGTTCCAGGTTCAATACAAGTTATGCTCAGTCAACAGCATTTATGGCATAATGTTGATTGCCACAAAAATGTATTTTGACCGGTCCCTACAATTTTTTTATAAAATCTTGGTGCCTGTGGCACTTACAATGGAAGTATTTTTAATATTTAAATACTCACTGTTTCAAAAGTTTAGCCACGAGACATAAAAGGTATGCATGTAAAAATGATTTTAGTGTGATTGTGTTTAGTGTGACACTTACTAACCGCATCTGTGTAAAGTTATAGCCAATTTTACAACTTCATTATCATGACGATGTGACTTTAAACCCTAAAATGACCAACAAAAGTGCAAATTTAAACGTTACAGCTCAAATAATGCACAAGTTTTACCAGAAGAATTAATGTAAGTGATTTTTATAATATTATAAGCTTCACATTTCTGCCTTTTTAAAACCTCCAAAATTTGGCCCCATTGACTTCCATTGTAAGTGTCTCACTGGAACACAGATTTTGTAAAGAAAAAGAGGGACTTAACATTATGCCACAAATGCTGTCGATTGAGCTGAACTTAAAAAAAAAAAACTACTCATCTGTTTGGGAGAACATTTAACTGTCTTTCAGCGCCACACAGTGGACATTTCCCCTCAAAGTTTGAGATATGTGAAAGGAACCACATGATATCATTTTGCAAAGATGTCACCATCTTTTATGAGATCAGGTTTGACATTAAAGGAATTTGTTAAAGGAATGTTCTAGATTCAATCCAAGCTCATCGATAGCATTTATGGCATAATGTTGATTGCTACAAAAAATAGTTTCGGCCCTCATTTACTGTTTCAGTAGTACACCCAAAAGAACATTAATATTTTTAACATGGTGTGATAAAAGCTTGTGTAAATGTATATCCAATATGGGGATTGACCACACCAGTGGTGTGAGTAGATATAAATTTACATAAATAAGGTAAGCGATTTGATCACACTAAATTCATGCTAACATATATATGCCTCTATATTATGTCTTTATATTTTAAATGGTGTACTGAAATTTATGCTTTTATTTTTTTAGGAAATGAGGGATGTCACAATTATTTTTGTGGGATTGGACATTGTATCACAAATAGTGTTTATTAAGATAAACTTGAAATAAACTCTGAAGTGTCCTTTAAATATGTAAAATTATTGCTTAGCTTAGTGTTGAGTTGAACTGTAAACTGATCTCATTTGAAATGATAAGTCAAATAATTGATCGAGGGGAGACTTAAGTGACCGCACTCATTTTTCTACTTACAGTGGCCCCAAAATGCATTTGGACACTTGAGTCATACTTTAAGATGTCTGAATGCCATTAAATAACAAAGAATCAAAGCAAGTGATATTTATTTTAAATAAATATAGCACTAGCACACTTTTCTAACTAAACATATCACAAAGGAAGTTTGTTTGGGTTAACAGATAATAGACCTAGTGTTGAGATTGCAGTATTGTCAAATATTACTGTCTCATGGGAATGTACTGAACTCCACCTGTGGTTACTCTGTTAGGACACCTGTGTGAACTTGTGGGGAACTGACTTCATACATCCACTCAAAATCACCAGAACACCAATTGATTAAAAGTCATTGAGCAAAAGTGGCTCAGAAAATTGAAGCTGGTTCAATCTTGCAGCATTTGAGCACTTATGCCACGTGCTTTCTTATCTAAAGCTGTGAGATATTTATACATGTGTCTGAAGAGTCCCAATACCATTTGGGTTCACTGTATTTGAAAAGGTTTCAAAATATGTTATTTATGTGGTTTTAAAGGGATAGTTCACCCAAAAATTATTATTAAATGATCATTTATTTACTCACCTTCATACCATCTCAGATGTGTATGACTCTTTCTTCTGCTAAACACAAAGATTTCTAGAAGAATATCTCAGCTCTGTAGGTCCACACAATGCAAGTGAATGATGAAAAGACATAAAGGAAGCAAAAGTAATCCATAAATCTCCATTGGTTAAATCCAAATCTTCATAAATGATTTAATAGGTGTGGGTGAGAAACAGATATTTTTTTTACTCTAAATCTCCACTTTCATTTTCACTTTTGCATCTGAAAGTCACATGTGGTGCCTGTTCAGATTCACTATCACATCTGAAAGTGAAAGTTAAGGTGGAGATTTAGAGTAAAAAATGACTTACATTTTAATCTGTTTTTCACCTACACCTATCATATTTGTTCTGAAGACATGTATTAAACCACTGGAGTTGTGTTGGTTACTTTTATATTTCTTTCTGTGATTTTTGGAGCTACAAAGATCTGATCACCATTCACTTGCATTGTGTGGACCTACAGAGCTGAAATGCTCTTCTAAATATTTGTTTTGTGTTCAGCAGAAGAAAGTAAGTCAAACACATCTGGGATGACATGATGATGAGAGAATTTTTATCTTTGGGTGAACCATTCCTTTGAAGACTAAACAATGGTAGATGGGAATGTAATGGCTTCTAAGAATGAATGTACCAAAGTCACGCATATATATCAAACTAACTGTAAGGAATGCTTAAAGAGGAGACATCTCTTGTCAGGTGTTTAGTTTGAAATCTGTAGTAATTGAATACAGCAGTACTTAAAGTTTTAATTCACTGCTGTATTCTCTCACTGGGTTTGTGGGATCTAATCATGTCTCCGGAGAACAGTACGCCTGTGTTAAGTGTTACTTTGTGCTCAGGTTACGGAGCTTTTTAGTTTAATTCGTATGAATGAATGGTTTTGTGTGTGATCCTCAGATCTCAGCCCGCATCTTGGAAGCCCATCAGAACGTGGCCCAGATGAGCCTCATTGAGGCCAAGATGCACTTCATACAGGCGTGGCAGTCCTTGCCGGAGTTTGGAATCACCCATTTTCTTGCCAAGTGAGTGTCGTCTATAACTCATTTTAACTCTCTCAAATATTTTGACTAATGTTTGTGTGATGCTTGAATCTATTCATGATATCTAATCAGATACTCTCCTTGTTAATAATTATGATTAATTTAGTGTGGCAACTATTGACCGTTTTGTTAAGTGATTAATCTGTAGTTTTTTATTTTTTATTTTTTTTGATGAATCGGTTAATATGTTGATTTTTTTTTTTTTTCTTTGATTTTTCGATTCATCTTTTTTTATATATATATACATAACATATACATATTACTGTAATGTCTTTATTCTGTGAATACTGTAAGGACTCTGTGCAGTTTCTTCTAAAATATTATTTCTTGAATTGAATGTAGGATTTCAGTTATGGTTGCATTAACTGAAATTTGATTTCTAACAACAAAAGTTTGTGTATTGGCATAGTTTAATGAAAACCCACAATTTTACTCTGTTTGATTGACACGGATGAATGCATGCTCTTGGAAGTCTTTGTAGTTTAAAGGAGACTGGTTTGCAGTAATGACATACCTTTGTAGCGAAATGGATATAGGTGCATGACTTTTAGAAAAATACTGCTTTAATTAAAAATATTTTAAATGTACACCGCACATTAAATGTTGTATCAGCACGACATTAAAACCATCTGTCTAATATTGTATAGGTCCCCTCGTGCCACCAAAACGGCACCAAACCGCATCTCATAATAGCATTCAGAGATTATGTTCTTCTCACCACAATTGTACAGTGTGGTTATCTGAGTTACTGTAGACTTTGTCAGATCGAACCAGTCTGGACATTCTCTATTGACCTCATCAACAAGGCTTTTCCATCTGCAGAACTGACGCTAACTAGAGATGAACCGATTGCAATTTTTTTTTGGCCAATTACGATTTCCGCTTTTTGTAATTTTTTTTTGCAAGTGTGACCTGCCAGTACCGATTTTTTGTTAATGTTCACATAAACAATCAGAATGGGGAAAAATGTGATCTCAGTGATTTGCAGCATGGTATGATTGTTGTACATCTCAATATGTTATTCTGAGATGCGGGTTGGTACTGTTTTGGTGGCATGAGGTGTCCTACACAATATTTGGCAGATGGTTTTAATGTTGTGTCTGATCGGTGTGTTATTAATAACAGTGTGTAAGCAGCATATGTATCTAACATTATCACATATTTTCAGCAAAGAAAATTATACATCTCTGATGGATCATATAGCACTTTTAATAACAGTGCTATATTTTAAATGTTTGCATATATCTTTAAAGTAATTAATAATAATAATAATAATAATAACAACAACTTTCAATCTTAAATTTTCTTAATTCAGGCTTAGTTTAAAGAATCGTAAACTGAACCAAACCATAAGCTCAGTATCGTGAACCGAACCCCTACTCTCCATCTATCAATCTGATGTTTTATCTGACTACATTTGTGACAGTCTGCCTGACCATCTTGCCAGCTAGCTGGCGGTTTGTCTTATTGTAATGTTTGCATGTCCATTAAACTTTAGAGAGATTTGTCAAGCCAATGGCAACTATGAATCTAGTTGATTTATGAATCATTTTCAGTTGTTATTGATTATAACGTTGTTGCAGCATCAGATTAATTGTTGATAACTGGGAATTTGATTAGGTTTCAGGGGAGCAAGAGAGATGAGTTGATTGGCATCACCTACAACAGACTGATCCGTATGGACGCCAGCACAGGAGATGCCATCAAGACCTGGCGCTTCAGCAACATGAAACAGTGGAACGTCAACTGGGAGATCAAGATGGTAACTGGCTCTTTAAATTCAGGGCTTATCATTAGTACATAATGCGACTGACACACTGCAGCTAAATATGGTTGTCACTCCACTTCTGAGTGTCTATTTATGTTCTCTACGCAAAGTTTGTCAATTAACGAGTGTGACAAATGCATCATGCAACAGAATTCACTTTGAAAATGTATGTAACGATAACAACATTTACATGAAATCTGTGTGGTGTGTACAGAACCAATCTGAACAATTTGTTGTTCATGTAGTTATGTATATAGAAGCGTGAGACAGACTTGAGATTCTCCCCTGTAGTTTTTCTAGCCAGCTTTGCGTTCTATGTGCATTAACCTGTATTCAGTATTATGCTCCAGGCACAGCACCCTGTTTAAAAGAAGCAGCTTAACAGACATAATCAAAGCACAAATAGTGGTTTACTTATAATTGCTTTTGGTCACCACCATGAGATGCTAAAATGACGCTTAAACTTCTTAAAGGAGGCATGACTATTTTTATGTATTTTTCCCCCCACTTATTTTTTATTGTTGTAGCAAAACAGCCATAACTTGTAATATATGAACATTTTCTACCCTATCTCTGTCCCTGTGTCTGAAATTATTGGTTTTGGCATTGCGTCTCCTTTAAGACTTTAATGTACATTCCCACAGTTATGATTAGCTAACATTTATTTGCATAGCAAATAAGCTCATGTGAAACTGAAATGGGAACTGGTGCAATCCCTTGAATACAGCTGTATATGTTTGAAACTCAATTGGGAGAGAATGAACCAGCTCCACAATAACGAAAACTATATTTCAGGAAATTAATTATTTTATTTACTCACGCTTAGCTGCACCATAATAAATAAATATCAAACATTCATCAAAAGAAATGATGATTAATGATAAGCTTATAACAGACAGCAGCAGGTCTAGAAGATTTGCAATTTACATATATCACAAAATATCAGAACTGTGCTAGAAGATTTTTGTCCTGACTTAATACATTACCGGCTGTCTTTACATGTATATTATATTGTGTCAACAGGGGCATTTCGACCAAGAAGCGGATTTGACTGTTTACGCACACGGGGTGCATTCACCACCGCGAGACACGAGCATTTTATAGAGTGTGCGCTTTGTTTCTTTTGATAGAAATATTAAATACAAGACAGAAGAGACTATGACCGGAGATCATCAAATGATTCATACATGAAGTGCATGTTATAGGTCATATATTATGCCTGTTCATAATGATCTGCTCTATTGTCACTGTAGGTAACAGTGGAGTTTGCAGACGAGCCCAGTCTTGCGTTCATCTGTGCTGAGGTAGACTGTAAAGTGGTGCACGAGTTCATCGGCGGCTACATCTTCCTGTCCACGCGTGCCAAGGACCAGAACGAGTCTCTAGATGAGGAGATGTTCTACAAGCTGACTAGCGGATGGGTTTGAGCGCTGCTCTTCTCATAGCATCAGGGGGACTGGACTGACTTTCTTCTGTTACTCTCACACTGCTTTTCTTTTCTCTGTTTTAACCAATTCAACGCTCCACATCATAGGTGTTTGGAAACGTTATGCTTGTGAATGCATTTATAACACTAGCAGACGTACTTACAGAGGACACTGTGAGGACACCAAGTCCAAGGAAACCGTTCTTGCTCTGCCCTCTTATTCTGTTTCAGAAGTTAATTCCACCAGAGCGGTTAACTGCTGACGCAATTGTTGTCACTAATGCTAGTCTAATACATATATGCCGGCTTTGTGCACCAAGAAATGACAATTATTTATTTCTTGCTAACTCATGTTATATTTACATCGTCTTTATGGGTAATTTTTTGAATGAATCCTTTGCGACAACTACGTCACATTCTTGTGCTGTCATCAAAACACTACAGAAGGAATTGTTACACTAGCTTTAAAGCGTTCACTTGAAAATTTTAATTGTGATTATTTGCTCAGCCTCATGTCGTTTCAAACCTGCATGCTGTTATTTTTTATTTTTTTTTAGTAGAATGTAAAGTTTGAAAGAATGTTCACACAACAGCAGTTCATAGTGAAAACAGTTGCATGAAAGTTGTCCAAACGACTTGTATTCAAAGTCTTCTGAAGCCATGTGATTGCATTGTGACAGACTGAATTTTTTATAAAAAATATCCCTCTTTGTTCGCAAATCAAATATGAGGTTTGTCATCATGATGTTTGGTGACATTTGTAGTACATTTAAGAGCTTCAACTGAGGGGACCAATTAAAATTTGGGTCTGTTCCTCACACAAAGCTATCGAATGACTCCAGAAGACTTGCAATATAGTGAATTATTCGTATGAAGAACTAACTTTCTATTGTGATGGTGTTTTTTTGTTGTTTTTTTGGAGCTTGACAGTTGTGATCTCTGTGTAAGCTGCATTTTTATGTTCCACAGAAAGAAAAAACAGCAAATGGGTTTGAATCAACATGATATTGAGTGAAAAATGACAGGATTGTAATTTTTGGCGTGAACTATCCCTTTGTTACTGTTTCTGAAAAGATCTGAACGGTACACTCGAGATGATCTCGCTCGGCAGTTTTTCGTCAACAATCCGAAGCAATTTTGTCATTTTAAAGCACTTCTGCCGTACGATAGGTGTCTCTATCAATAAGCAGTAGTTTGAAGTTTATATTTGTGCCCTCTGCTTTTAAGTGATCATGTGTGTTCGACAGTACATTAAAGTGAATGACACAGATGTTTTTACACTATGACAGTGGGTCGCCCACTTTTTTGTAGCAACAGTTCACAGTGCAGCAACATAGGAGAACGTTTATGAAAGAATGAATCTATGGCAACAGATTCGGCTTTTGAAGGCCATTGATTTCCAAATGTAAGAAGTTTATTTTTATTATTATCTTCCTATGAAATTTACTATTTTATCCATCAGCCTTTATTGTGCACCAGTATAGTATTATTCAACAGCATTTCATTATTATGCACCAGCGATTGGCCACTGTTTTAAAAAAGGTATTTTTCTTTACAATATGAAGGAACGCTAAATGAAGTATTGTAATTTTTTTTTGTATCTAATGTAAAAACAGGTTTTAAAGAATTGTACAGTTGTTTTGTTGCTGCTTTTTTCAGTCATTTTTCAGAAGTATGTTTCTTTCCAGAAGAGAGGGAAAAAGCCATTTTTGACATTGGGGATTCATTCCTGCCAATGTTACAATCTTATGGAGTTTTAGAAATATATATATAAATGCATATGAAGAAATTAAAAATATCTCAAGCTCCATGTTTGAATAAACTCATTTAGATCATAGCGTCTTTTATATCTCATGAGGAGCTTTTGATTTGGCTTTTGTTTTTCTTGCCTTAACTGATGAATATCCATAATCGTTTGATTCTGCTGCAAAAAACTTTTTTTTTTTTTTTTTTTTTTTTAAGAAAGTGTCACTAATGATCGCTCAAACACTATTGAAGTGCAGCAGAATCTGTGTGTGTGTGTGTGCGCGTGCGAGTGCATCGGTTAATGTCAGTATTTTCTTTAGTTTTAACATATGAAGGTTTTTTTTTGTTTGTTTTTTTTTGTTTGTTTCATCAGATGCCATCAGTGCAGCGCATGGCCTGTTTAAAAATTTAAAAAATGCCATTTACTTTACAAAAATAAATAAACATTTTATTTAAAATCCTAAAATGACAATGGTTCAAAGTGTTCATTGTTTTTGGCATCGCTGCAGTGCTGTTCTCCACCAGAGGAGAGCAGTGTTGCTGCATACATTGTTAATGATCTGATTGAGCCGTTATTGACCCTAGTGACACAATTTGTCCCTGGATAACCATCATCGTGTATAGCTTGCACTTGAAGGTGAAGCTACATAATGTGTAAAATCTGCTGAAAATATTACAAACTGGTGTCCCATTACTGTTAGTAATGTCTTAAAGCAATAAAGGCACAAATTTAATGTACTGGAAGAACTACTCAATGTAAGATGTAGTATTATCTTACATAATGTACCCTGTTCACAGACTGTGATGATGCGTTTCTGCCTTATTTTGCAGCATAAATCTAGCAAACCTTAATAATTTTGCAATTTGTTCTTTACTTTTAGTGTAATACGAGTTACCACAGGTGCAGTGAGGTTTCTAATGTACAGTGCATCCAGAAAGTATTCAGAGCGCTTCACTTTTTCCACATTTTGTTATGTTACAAACTTATTCCAAAATTGATTGATTTAATTATTTTCCTCAAAATTCTACAAACAATACCCCATAATGACAACGTGAAAGAAGTTTGTTTGAAATCTTTGCAAATTTAAAATAAAATAAAATAAAATCACATGTACATAAGTATTCACAGCCTTTACTCAATACTTTGCTGAAGCACCTTTGGCACCAATTACAGCCTCAAATCTTTTTGTGTATGATACTGCAAGCTTGGCACACTTATTTTTGGGCAGTTTCTCCCATTCGTCTTTGCAGGACCTCTCAAGCTCCATCAGGTTGGATGGGGAGCATCAGTGCACAGCCATTTTCAGATCTTTCCACAGATGTTCAATCAGGTTCAAGTCTGGACTCTTGCTGGGCCACTCAAGGACATTCCCAGAGTTGTCCCGTAGCCACTCCTTTGTTATCTTTGGCTGTGTGCTTAGGGTCATGGTTTGAAGATGAACCTTCACCCCAGTCTGAGGTTCAGAGCGCTCTGGAGCAGGTTTTCATCAAGGATGTCTCTGTACATTGCTGCATTCATCTTTCCCTCGATCCTGACTAGTCTCCCAGTTCCTGTTGCTGAAATACATCCCCACAGCATGATGCTGCCACCACCATGCTTCACTGTAGGGACGGTATTGGCCAGGTGATGAGCGGTGCCTGGTTTCCTCCAGACATGACGCTTGCCATTCAGGCCAAAGAGTTCAACCTTTGTTTCATCAGACCAGAAAATTTTGTTTCTCATAGTCTGAGAGTGCTTTTTGCAAACTCCAGGTGGGCTGTCATGTGCCTTTTGCTGAGGAGTGGCTTCCGTCTGCCCACTCTACCATACAGGCCTGATTGGTGGAGTGCTCCAGAGATGGTTGTTCTTCTGGAAGGTTCTCCTCTCTCCACAGAGAAACACTGGAACTCTGTCAGTGACTATCAGGTTCTTGGTCACCTCCCTGATTAAGGCCCTTCTCCCCCGATCACTCAGTTTGGCAGGGCGGCCAGCTCTAGGTAGAGTCCTGGTGGTTCCAAACTTCTTCCATGTATGGATGATGGAGGCCACTGAGCTCATTGGCACCTTCAATGCTGCAGAAATGTGTGCCTCGATACAATCCTGTCTCGGAGGTCTACAGACAATTCCTTGGACTTCATGGCTTGGTTTTTGCTCTGATATGCATTTTCAGCTGTGTGGCTTTATATAGAGATGTGTGTCTCTTTCCAAATCATGTCCAATCAACTGAATTTACCACAGGTAGTCTCCAATCAAGTTGTAGAAACATCTCTAGGATGATCAGTGGAAACAGGATGCACCTGAGCTCAATTTTGAGTGTCATGGCAAATACTTATGTACATGTGATTTTTTTATTTTTTTAAAAAATTTTTATAAATTTGCAAAGATTTCAAACAAATGTCTTGCACATTGTCATTATGGGGTATTATTTGTAGAATTTTGAGTTAAATAATTAATTTGATCCATTTTGGAATAAGTTTGTAACATAACAAAATGTGGAAAAAGTGAAGCGCTGTGAATACTTTCCAGATGCACTGTACAGCAGCTGAGTGACAGTAAATTTGTCATAATTTTTTGTGTCTCTTCTAACTGTCGTAATCTATCGCTCTTTTTTTTTTTTTTTTTTTTTTTTCTTCATTTGGAAAGTTGTGGAAACGTAAGTGACGTTTTTTTTTTTTACATTTTTGCTTTTTTTCCCCTGTTGATGTTGGAGCAGATGAGTAAGCGAAAATTATATATTTCCATGGTCTTCCAGTCACATGCAGCTGTTATCACAAAAGAGCATGCCATTAAATTAATACACTCTGGTGTATCAAGTGACATTCGGACCCTTTCTACAGTATGTAAAATGTAAATAATCTAGTTTAATTTTCTCAGTTTTTACACATTGTAATGTTTAATTCATTAAGCTCAGTCATTCTACCCTGTTACTAGTTCTTTTAAGAAAAATGAATAAACAGGCTATTTTTGTTCTTTTTAAAAATTAAAAAAGCATCCTGTTTTTGCTGGTTGTTCATCTGAAGCAAAGAAGGCTTCCTGCTGTTATTTACATCTTTAAATGTATATCAGTGTTCGCACGCGTCATGGAAAATTAGAAAAATACATAAATGTCCTGGAAAATATTTTAATATAATAAAACTGTTTTACTGTGTTGCTAGCAAGGTTGTGTTACATGTACATGGTAATGATTGGGACTCAGAATAGGAGTCAAATCCATGTAGCCTGTCAAGTATTATATACTAAAATATGTCATAGAAATAGTTAATGTGCTCAAGTCATAATTAGAGTATTTGTTATTTTGTCTGAAATGTTGTGATTGGTTCATTTAGAGCTCAACCTGTTCTGATTGGTTAATTGGCAGGATTTAAGTACAGCACAAGAGTTTGAAAGAGGGGAGAGGAGAACAACACTGAAAGTTTGCTGCTGTTTTAATGCCATTGTGAGTAATAGGAAAGGATTTACTATATGTTTATCTTTTGGTTTGTTACCCAAGCAAAATAACTGACAATCACTTTTATTGGACTTTCTTGTACACACAACAGGCAGGCACTGCATTATGTCAAATTCAAACATCTGTCAAATGATTTTTCTTCTGCAATAAAGAAAGGAAACCAGGCGTGATTTTGCCTGACTGGTGTAGGTTCAGCTCGCGACTGGAGTGAAATGTCACGCATACACGATGGCTCTCTTTTTAACTCCTCCCCCGGTTGCAACTGGCCAATGGAGACGCAGTTCAAGTCAAATAAGGGCACTTACACCCTCGTGATTACAGCAGTGGCATCGAACGACATTACAATCACACAAAAATGTAATAAACTGCTAAGACCTAAACATAAATTGGTCATCTTTTTACTTTCTACAATCAAACCAACTGCCATTTTTCTCTCCCAAATCTTCCGCTTTCTTGCGCGTGATGCTTACTGCAACGCTTGTCATGTGGAGGGCAATGCGGTGCTTGACGCTGGCCTAGGCTGCGTCCGAAATCCCTCACTTGTTCACTCATTCATCATTTCATATATAGTGGATGTCTGTAAGTGTCCTATATCAGGCAAGGAGTGAACAAAATGAGTGAGTGAATTTAGGCGCTGACGTACACACGGAGCGTCGGAGAGAGCGCTGGACATGACGCAGAAACAACGTCATCACATATGAACTTTTATCTTAAATGTAGGATAATAGTAATAATCATAATAACAACAATTACAAAACGTGTTATTCTTATAAAATTATATATACAATACATCTTCATTTTGTCATGTTTAGCTCAATATATATTTTCATAATGATTAAAATATTAATACAAAAAACTGCCAACAATAATATATATATATATATATATATATATATATATATATATATATATATATATATATATATATATATATATATATTACAAGCGTACATTATTATTATTGTTTATTTTTTTTATCGTCTTGACACTCCCATTCAAACTCGGCAGCATTGACATGAGGATTTATACCTACATAATAACTGAATATTTGAATAATTTCTGTGCGCAGTCTTCTGACTTAACAGAAATATCACCACAGTGACCTTGTGAAGAAAGAAATCATTTTGTGTTTTAATGGCAAAATAAAAAAATAGCCATATCAAATATTTCGTCTTTATTAATAATCATAAATTGTCCAATTTAACTGTAAGATGTTGGATCGCTATATTGTATTGTTATTTTTAATCACGTTTTTATATGCGAAAAATTGAAACGTGTGAAATCAAACACTGGAAAGCTGTTTAACTGACGTCTCTCGCGCACGCGCACGCTCTCCCTGCACATCCGTTCAAGGCAAGATAGCGTCAGCGAGTGTACATGCTCTGTACACTTGAAATCATGATGCATTGTGGGTAAGTATGTGTGAACGAATGTAGGGAACGAATTCGGACACTACTACAAAATGGCCAACACCCAAAATAGTGCACTATATACATATGATGCATATGGATTAATGAGTAATTTAATGTGATTAATGTAAGCCAGAATATATATTTCGCTATCATCATCTCCACTGAATGTGTGAGGATCACAATGTGTTGCAGATTAAATGTAATGCGAAAAACATGAAATAAATACTTTTGAACAAGTTAACAATTTGATCTTATTCATAATCAACTAAAGAAGTAAAAAAGGTAGTTTTATCCATCATATCTTGAATGGCATAAACAATTCAGAAAGACAGAACAAATGCATGACACTGCTGGATCACTGATTGTTTTTTGTCTGTTGAAGGGTACGGGTACACTGGGGGGTTGCAGCATGAAGCATTTACATAAATAATGGGGGGCAAGAAACCCCGTAATCTGCGCCCCTGGTTACATCAACAGTCTATTGAAAGGGGATTTGATCTCTACTATAATTCAGTGTGAAACATTAAATGGTAAAAATAAAATGAGAACATACCCTTGTGTTAATTTGACTAATGTTTCTGTTCTATTTTTTCCAATAATACTGCTGACACTTTTACTTAATGATAACTTTCAAGAAAGAAAGCTCTTAAAAAACAATGTGTATCCATAAGAAATACACATACATAAGTGTTCAGTTAACATGATCATGATTATTAATCAATCAAATCCTTCTTGTTCATTGTGTAAATGCAGCAGCTAATCGTTCACAATTTAACGAGCAGCGCCTTCATCCTACAGTGTGAACGAAGTTTAACCATTAACTTACATGACGCTTAAGATGAGAACACATTTAAGAACTGATGAAGCGCTGTCGTCACCGCTATGTTTGTCGTGTGTCATGTTTCACAGTTGTAGTTCTGAAGCGAACCATTAAACTCCTCTTCCGTCGAGCAAAGGATTGTGGACAATATTCGCTTAAAAAGTGTGAACGGATCCACACTTCACAAATCTACCGGAAATAGTAGACCATCCGTGCAACTTTGGAACCCTTTTTGTAAAAATACTACCATTAGAGACTTACTCATTCTTATCTCATACACTATTAAGGGTGGATAGTGTGCACATTGAGACGCAGCATCAACTCACGTGAAATGTGCTCAACAATGACGAAAGAACATTATTAAAACACTAAATTATTATTATTATTGTGGTGTTTTCTGATAAAAGTTGTGCTGTATTTTAAATACTGTAATAAAATGAAACAGTAGATCTGATTTGATCTTATAATGTTTAAACATTTTACTGAAGTCAGTAGATTTGACATGCAAATTTTAATAAAGAAAAAGGTAAGGACTTTATTGATACTCATTATTATTAGACTATTATTGTTGTCTTTTTGGATAAAAAGTTATGCTCGGCAGTTCACAAACTAAACTAAAATGATAGATTTGCTCTTAAAGTGCTTAAACACTATAAAGTCTCTTGGTATATTTCGGTCGTGAACATCTCAAAGTGATTCAATGACTCATTCATAGCACAGAAGACGCTCATTTGTCATCTCCACAAATATTCCCTAAACTAGACAATTAATAAAACAGAAGCAAGCCACATCAAAATACGCTTTATTTTTGCAGCTCATTCTGCACAATTGTGCAGATGTTATTCTTGAATCATTAAAATAGCTTATGTTGGTGTTTTTGGCTTATTCTTTAAAAAAAGATCCCCTGAAAACATGTCCGTAGATCAGTGATTGTCTCCATGAGTTTGCATCTCTGTGAGTTATTAACGTTAGACAACGATGACAGTCGAACATATTTTTATGACATTAATTCACACACTGGGTTGGTAGCATGATGATTCAGACTTAATACCTCGGGATGTGAATTAATTTTCAATAATTCAATGATTGGAGTTAATTTACGTATACCAAGGTAACCATATGCAGTATACAGAAAAAACTGAATCTAGTCATAAAAATGGCTTTAGCAATAAAACGCAAATTGTCCTGGAATATGACATATTTGGATGAATGTACAATTAATCAAATTAAAATCATGATATGTCCTAGTGTTATAATGAAACTAAAAAAGTTTGTGATGTAATTGAATAAATATATAATCTGCAAGTGATGCATGCTTCAAAGTGAACGTGTGAAGCCGGCCGCTCGTACACTGAAAACACCTCATCATGATCATCATGTGCAGTCTTGTGTGTGAGATGACAGACAGAGAGCACTCTGAAGTGTGCAGCACATACAGACCATGTGATTATTTATTTAAATCGCAGCTTCACTGGGATTAATTATCAAATGGGGTCATGGAGAAAACTGCTTATCTGGAGGTGAGAAACTACCATCAAAAACACAGAAATATAAAGCTCATTTTTGCTTAAATATTACATTTGTTGAGCGCATAAAATGTCCAAGGCTGCGTTTTCAAAAAGCATCGTAAGTTGATCATAGAAAAATTTGGCGCCAATAGTCTCTACAATCAACTTAAGCTTGTGATGCTTTTGGGAAATGGACAAAAAGGGTGGGAATGTTGATACATACAAATGCACAGTGTGTGTGTGTGTGTGTGTGTGTGTGTGTGTGTGTTCCACATAAGAAAGTCAAACCGGTTTGGAACAATATGAGAGTGAGTAAATGATGACGGCGTGGTCCAGATAGCCTCTGCTGGTAGATGTCAGAACTACACCATCTGGACCAAAAAAAAGAGCATCTTTCGGTCAATCAAATAATCATTTATTTATTTGCAAGCAACATACAGTACAAATCACAAATGTTTCAGTGCAATAAAACAGTTCTCTGAAGTACTTGATTCTGATCACTCAATTGCAGCATTTATTGGTCATATATTTCTAAATAATGACTGTTGTCCAAGACAAGAAAATCAAATATTTTCAACTGAAATCAATATTTTGATGTCATATATTAATTTATTTGTAACAGTAGCCGTGTAAGAAGCAGGATATAACTGACAAAATGAAATAAACACCGACAGGTTGATCAGGACTTGAGTTCAGTCTTTCTGGACACTATGCAGTCTCTTCTCACGTAACACCCTACATGTCATGGTCACCCTGTCTGGGTTTGTTTTGTGGGAATGACCAGCTGACGGTACATTATCCATTACATAGTAGATGTGTCACCAGTGAACCTTTTTTCTAAAGATCTTTTAAAAGTGTCAAATATAGTTTTCTACTTCTGCTGCCTTTTCAAATCAAATCAAATCACTTTATTGTCACACTACTGTGTACACGAGTGCAACAGCAGGTGAAAGTCTTGTGTGCAGTTCCGAGCAACATTGCAGTAATGACAGTGACGAGACATAAACCACTTTACAATAAACAACATATTTACACAACACAATTTACATATCAAATGTACACATAATTACACAACACAATAATAATAAACAATGTACAGTAAACAATACACACAATATAGAATACGGAATACTCAGCCGTCTCAGGAAGAAGAGGCGCTGGTGAGCCTTCTTCACAACGGCCTCAGTGTGGACGGACCATGTGAGTTCCTCAGTAATGTGGACACCGAGGAACTTGAAGCTGCTGACTCTCTCCACCGGTGCTCCATTGATGGTGATGGGGATGTGTTCTCTGTCTTTCCTCCTGAAGTCCACCACAAGCTCCTTGGTTTTACTGATGTTGAGGGAGAGGTTGTGCTCCTGACACCAGCGCGTCAGAGTGTGCACCTCCTCTCTGTAGGCTGTTTCATCATTGTCAGTGATTAGACCTACAACCGTCATATCGTCAGCAAACTTAATGATGGCATTGGAGCCATGTGTCGCCACACAGTCATGTGTGTAAAGGGAATACAGGAGTGGGCTGAGAACACAGCCCTGCGGTGCTCCAGTGTTGAGGGTCAGTGATGAGGAGAAGTTGCTGCCCATTCTAACCACCTGACGTCTGCCTGACAGGAAATCCAGGATCCAGCTGCACAGCGAGCTGTTTAAGCCCAGAGCCCTGAGTTTCACATCAAGCTTGGAGGGCATTATGGTGTTGAATGCTGAGCTGTAGTCTACAAACAGCATTCTCACATATGTGTTCCTTTTTTCTAGATGGGAGAGAGCAGTGTGTATTGTAGATGCAATGGCATCATCAGTGGAGCGGTTGTTACGGTAGGCAAACTGTAATGTTCCAAAGAGGTGGGCAGAACAGAGCAGATGTAATCTCTGATCAACCTCTCAAAGCATTTGCTGATGATGGGGGTGAGGGCAACAGGATGCCAGTCATTTAAGCAAGTGATTTTTGATTGCTTCGGTACAGGCACAATGGTTGATGTTTTGAAGCATGTGGGGACTACAGACAGGGAGAGAGACAGGTTGAAAATGTCCGTAAAAACACCAGCCAGTTGGTTCGCGTATGCTCAGATGACGTAGCCCGGAATGCCGTCTGGACCCGTGGCTTTGCGGATGTTCACTGTCAGAAGGATCAGGTTACATCGGCAACAGAGTCGGAGAGTGAACCATCATCTGTAGTATCAGCCACGAGTGTTCTCTCCGCGAGGGCGGTGTTGTTGTTGTCCTCGAAACGAGCATAAAATGTATTAAGGTCGTCCAGGAGAGATGCAGTGGTGTTCACGGCGGAGTTTTTATTCCATTTGTAATCCGTGATGATGTTAATTCCCTGCCACATACTTCTGGAGTCAGTGGTGTTGAACTGTCCTTCAATTTTGTGCCTGTATTGGCGTTTGGCTGTACTCATGGAGTTACGGAGGCCCTAACTGGCTTGTTTTCGCTCCTCCTCGTTCCCGGAATTAAAAGCGGTGGTCCGTGCAGTAAGTGCCGCACGAACATCGCCGTTAACCCAGGGTTTCTGGTTGGGGTAGATCCGTATAGTTTTGGTTGGCACAATGCCCTCTACGCACTTCCTGATGAAACACGTTACGCTATCAGCGTAAACCTCGATGTTGTCATCAGAGGCGGACCGGAACATCTCCCAGTCCGCGTGATCAAAACAGTCCTGTAGCGCAGAGTCTGATTGGTCCGACCAGCACTGGATCATTATGAGGGTGGGTGCTTCCCGTTTCAGTTTTTGCCTGTAAGCAGGCAGAAGCAGAACGGAGGAGTGGTCGGATTTGCCAAATTGTGGGCGGTGGAGGGATTTGTAGCCATCCCGGAAAGGAGAATAGCAATGATCCAAAACCCGGTCCCCTCGTGTGTTGAAGCTGATATGTTGGTGGTATTTTGGTGCTATTGTTTTAAAGTTGGCTTTGTTGAAGTCCCCGGCAACAATGAACGCGGCCTCAGGGTGCGCGGTTTCCTGCTCACTTATACTCCCATACAGTTCCCTGAGTGCCCGGTCTGTGTCGGCTTGTGGGGGGATGTACACAGCAGTGATAATGACCGCTGTGAATTCCCTCAGTAGCCAGAATGGTCGACACAGAAGCATGAGATATTCCTGATCAGGAGAGCAGAAAGACCTGATAAAATGTACGTTCCTCTGAACACACCATGATTTGTTGATCATAAAACACACCACCACCTCTGCTTTTACCTGAGAGGTCTTTCGCTCTGTCTGCTCGGTGCACGGAGAAACCCGTGGGTTCGATGGCCAAGTCTGGAATATCTGCAGACAGCCAGGTTTCTGTAAGGCAGATAACACAGCAATCCCTCGTCTCTCGTTGGAAAGAGATCCGCGCTCTCAGCTCGCAGAGCTTGTTGTCCAGAGTGACAATAATTAAAGTGCAACTCAGGACATGTGTGTGTGTGTGTGTGTGTGTGTGTGTGTGTGTGTGTGTGTGTGTGTGTGTGTGTGTGTCAAACCAGTCTCTGAGTATTGAGGAGTCTGATGGCTTGTGGGAAGAAGCTGTTACACAGTCTGGCCGTGAGGGCCTGAATGCTTCGGTACCTCTTGCCAGACGGCAGGAGGGTGAAGAGATTGTGTGAGGGGTGTGTGGGGTCGTCCACAATGCTGGTGGCTTTGCGGATGCAGTAGTATACTCGGTAGCGGGGGTCGATTTGCGCGATGTCTTACTCTGATGAGAACGCTGGCTCTTTTTCCCCTTTTGCTTCTGCGTTTCCGCGGCCGGGCTCTGCTGGCGTGTTTGTAAACCTCAGGTCGGCATTGAGAAATTTGAAGTCCAGTTTTTGGTGTGTAATTGTAGAGCAAATGTCAAAAAGAATTTGTCTGTCGTATACAATAAGGCAGACAACATCCAAGACAAAAAAACAAAAAACTGTAAACAAAACAAACAATAAACTGCAGTGTTGTGTCGGAGCTTGCAATGCAGCAGCCATACTCAAGATTGAGTGGATTTGGTACTGGATTTTTCTATTTCTTCCATTGCCAGAACTTTGCTAAACTTTTACATTTAAAATGTATACTGTATACATTAACCTGACAGACGCTCCAGTAGATAAAAAAAACAAGTATCCACATTCATTTTTGCATTAAACAGCCCCTCAATGTGAGCTGCTAAAGGGACACAATTTAGAAACACTTGAAGTATTCAACGTTGATGGGGAAAAAACATGCATGAATGTGTTTGTCAGTGTAATACACCACAAATGGTCAATACATACGTGAAGAGACCATTGAAGGGCTTCAGGTCAATAGGTCATGTTTTCTATCAGGGGGATGATTAGATGCAGTGGATTTACTCTCACATTTATGAAATTCTTGGGTTTCCAGACTCCTCATTGACCTCTTCTCACTGCTTATTCTTTACCACACTATTAGACACAATTAAAGACGTTTACAAAAACCTTTCCACACCAGCAAAGTGCTTTTAATCCAAGGAAATGAACTGATTCAGACTTACTTGAAATCCTGTGGTGCATTTTTAGACAAAGTTACCATGACTAGGGAACAAATGGGGTTTGAGACTCTAATAAGTCAAATGATCCTCATTTTCTTGAGGAGATAAGAGCAGAGTTAAACGAAATTCTATAAAAGCTTACAACCCTGTTTTATTATGTTTATTATTATTATTTTCTAATTGTTTATACGGTATGATGTTAAGGAGGAACCCTGTCTCCATAATTTGGGACATGTCTAAATTCTGTTTACAGTCCTGATGTGTGTGATTTGGGGATTTTCTAGCATCAAACATTAAACAAACATGATAATGAGATATATCGATGAAATCTTAGGTTAAATGCGGAATAATATGCCAGAATGGATAAAGGCATTTTAGATTTAGACTAAATGAAGACATCACTTAGTGGGGACAGCTACACTAAATAAAAGGATTTTGTGGTCAAGTAAATACAGCAGAAAAGTTTCCTTTCTACACTGAATAAGTAAGTTTAAGTGTGAAACTAAAACATATGAAGTAAATTCTACATTTGTACTCAAACATGTAAGAATGAATGCTCTAGTAAATATGATTTATGATTGTTTATCTTTACAATGCGTCATCAAGTATCAATCCTAAAGTAGAAAACATTGTCATATTTATTTGCTAATTTGAGTAATTTGTTGACGGCTTTTGTTTGTCATGTGACACGTGATTACATGTGTTTTAAATAAAAGTTTTTTTTAATGTTTAATTTCAATGATACTAAATTTAGTTAAGCGCCATGTACATCCGATTTGTAAGTTTCTGTATTAACTGAAATGTTTCAGATTTATCACTCAATTAAATCAATATTATGTCAAAGAGTAAGTAGATTTTGCTTAATTTTATACCATTCAAATTTACTGTGGAAAAAATACGTGCGAAAACTTTTTTTTTCTCTCTCTCTCAGTGTTGTTTGGTCCCAACTGTTGGATTGTAGGTCGTGTTAAACATTTATTTCACACGCATTACAGAAACATCTTTATTAAATATATGTGTTGAATCATTCGCAGAAAGTGTCAGAGAAAGACGCGGTTTTGGTTCAGGAAGTCCAGCAGGTCCAGCGCTGTTTGTGTTTAACTGTGAGGGAGTCGCCGCGTCTGATCACGTCACTCTCTGATCATTTAAGAGACACGGAACATCACCGATCGGTGACAATCTGACGGGAGAACCGTGTGTGTTTGCAGATGGACGTAACAGCGCGTAGACGGAACGCGAGCGAGCAGTGAGGTAAGAAACAAACAAGACTAATCATCAGTTACATTATCCCAGATGTTTGGAAACTAATTGTAAAGTCGGTAAAAGTTCTTTCTGTCAGTGTCCATGGTAACCGAGCGCGAAACGCTGCTCATAAAAACAACGCGACAGAAGCGCGCGCAGTTTCGCTTTAAGAAACTCAACACGCGCTTCAGTGTCACACGCGCTCTTTCACTTTTCATCTGACTTTAATTTGAAGAATCCGAAGTTTTAGACGTTCTTCAGATGAACAAATCATCTTTTACCAGGATTCTCACTGATTTACAGCTAAAGCGTATTTCACTCGTTATTTATCCGTCCTGCTTGAGAACAGTGATAATGAATGAATGCAGGGGCGTAGATTCCGGGGGTCATCAGAACAAGCAAGTACAACCCCCCCATATGTATACCGTGATCAGTGGAAACATGTTAATGCTTCATGTTGCAACATACCCCAAATGTTCAAACCAAATCTACACCCAAGAATGAGAAAATGTCTGTGGACACATGATAAAAACCCAAACATGAACATTCGGTGTTTTACTCGCCCTCATTTTCTTACAAACACGGTTATTTTTGGAAGCTGATTTATGCCACATGAAAAAATTATAATTATGAGATACAAATTCATAGTTTGGAGATTATGATTCGCCATTCTATAATTTATTTTCATCCTATTTTTCTTTAGTATGTCATTTGACTTTTTGTCCAATAATTTCATCCATCTCATAATTTAGATTTTAATATCTCTATATTTTATGTTTTATTTTGACTTTTATCCCATTAAATACATTTTTTGACTTTGTATCTTATTGTCTTTTATCTCATATTTTTGACATTCTCATAATGTTGACTATCACAAAATGATTAATTTGCATCTCATTATTGACTTTTTCGCAAAGTTATTAATTTGCAACTCATTATTGGCTGAAAATTATGACATTGTGTTTCATAATTTTGACTTTTTAATGTGTGGGAGGGGGCCTGGGTATCTGAGCGAGTATTGGCGCTGACTATCACACCTGGAGTCGTGCGTTTGAATCCAGGGTGTCTGAGTGACTCTGAGTTAATCTGGAAAAATATTTCAAAAATCTTCATGCAGTTTGTTTACTTTCAATGGCAATTCATAGTGACCACGTCTGTCAAGCTCCAAAAATGTCAAAACACTTAAAACTACCATGAAAGTTGTCCACATGACATGTGCGCTATATTCCAAGACTTCTGAACTCGTATGGTGTGTTTATGTGAGGAACAGACTAAAATTTAAGTCATTATTAACTGATCATCTTCCCCTCTGGAGAGCTGTTATCTTGAGAACCGCTGTGACTGGATCAGTGAGAACCTGGTCTCGAGTTGAGCTGGCTGATTCGGACTACAAATCGGAATGAGCGATACGATTCCGAATTAAACTGATCCAATTCTCCTTCTGTTATGTAACTCGTACCATCAGTAGCAACTCTCTTTCATTTTTAAAGTCTAAATAAACATTGTATCTAATACTGCACGTCTATTGTGTAAGTCACCATTAAATAAATCTGCTATTCATTATAATTCTGTTATTAGAGAGAAATAGGCAAATCAGTATGATCAAAACCAGCATGAGAGTTTGAATGTACATAAAAGCAGTACTGTATTAAAAACAACAACTGTTTGTCATTAACTACAGGTATGAGCTTCATCTTGTACTGCTTTACGATTAAAACTGCAGTAGGTTTCTTATGGCTAGTCACACGGTTCTTCCCTGATTTATTGTACATTAGTTTGGGAGTTCTGCTGAAATGTAATGAAGTTCACATCAGACGTCTTGAATCATGGCTGTCTGATGGATTCTCTGCAGTAACTCTCACCTTCACTAATAACTCTTGTGTTCTCTGCTGAATCACCACGACAAATGAACAGCCCTTTGTGTGCTGCACTTCTATACCGTCTGAATATGTCTAGCATCGTTTCTTAAAAGCATTGTAAAAGGTTATGCTGCTCTGAATGTTTTCTACTTATCCTCACCAAGTATATTGCACTAGTATGCTTTGAGTATGCACAAAATCAATGTATTACTTAAATGAAATATTCATATTCGCAGATGGGTCCACAGGGGGGTGTTATATTGTGAAAAAGTTTACACTTAAAACATTAAAGTCCCAGTATTCATAGGTCATACATGAGGTGTCATTTTAAAGCTTTGAATTTTAACTTTTCAGAAGATACCATCACTTTTGGATTTATGTTACACAAACAAAACAACAAATAATTGGCATTGCAAATTACTAATATGAATACAAATGTTTTTCACATGGAACTTAAATAGAGAAGTCATATATCAAATGATAGCGCTCATTCTCAGGAATGTTACTGTATAGATTATTTTGTTGCAATACCACAAAAGATATTCAAAAGATATTCAAAAGATATTCAAAAGAATCACAAAATTAAATATGATTTCTGTAAGTCATCAAATACAAATGTCTCACATATGCTCCAGTCATTGCAGCTGAAAGCCCCAAATAGGTAAAAAACTTTATCTCTGCTTTTACCTTTTACCATTTTTTTACTTGTCTGTGAGTTGCTTGGCTGAATAATCCAATGTTATATCTTAGATGCCCAGAACAAAATATACCATCAAGCAGGAAAAGCATACTAAACAAATCATCATAAAATATGTGTTTGCAAAGACAAGTATCAGCTTTCTAATGACACCTAGATTGAGCTTCTAGTCCACTCAGAGGCCGAGATATTCAATGGTGCATAAACTGAACATTAGACTGAATGTCTATGGACGAGCACATCTGTGAGGGCTAAAATGTGTTAGAGCGCCACCTACAGTTCACATCTGTGTATTGTGATGGAATGTGATAGAGAATTTTTTTTCTAGTTTTTGCTGCCATCTAGTGGAAAGCAGTAAGACTTTTCAAAGTGAGATTGAGTGAACAGAACCAGAATTACATGTTTACAAAGTTGGGACAACAACAAAAAAAACTTTGTCTATCTTAAGATTATAAAACATAAAATATTATTTATGAATAAAAGTCTTTTTTAATTTGGGGAGCTTTCAGAAACCTGATAATTTCTTGCAGTTAGTCCACAGTGTGTGTGAATGGTGTGCTATTAAATTGAAGTGTGAAAAATTCCATAAAATGTATCAGAGTTAAACGAGTTAAAGCATCGGTATAAACAGTGTTAAGGACATACTGTCAGTCACCTTTCTGCTATTTGCAACATCTTTGAGAGAAAATCCCGAATAGCCACTTTTGTCACCAAACGGATTGCAAAAATAATGACGGGTCATATATAAAACGGGTCGAGATATTCAAACAAAGAGATCAATTTTCTCATCAGTGTTTTTGTTTTGCAGTTGTTTCCAGCCAATTAAAGATGTACTATTTCATGCAGTGTTCATATGTACTACATATGTTTGTGTTTATAAACTCCTTAGCTTAAGATGCTATGTGCTAAAATCAGATTGAGCTAATTAATTTGTTGTGTGAAAAAAAAAAAAATCAAATGTTTCTGTAAAAAGTGTTTTTGTAAGTATAGTAACCTAAAAGTAATCTATCAGTCGGACTTTGTCTGACCAGCACAAGTTCAACAAGTGTAGTTATATCAAAGACAAAGGAAAATTACTGCTTCACAACATCGTTGACCTTGAAATGGAGACAACTCTTTATCTTTAACTTAAGCACATAACATGAGATTAAACAGAAATAATAATACATAGCAAGAGCAAGAAACAATATAAAAGTAATAAGTAATATGAACAAATTAAAGAAACAGTTTAAGTACTCCACAGTTGTATGTTTGCTCTCTCGAAGCCATGCACACATGCAGGTTGTCATTAAAAACTCAAATTGGATCTTTAGATTCACAAGCATTAATGAATCGCTCCAAGATGGATCAGGAACCTTGATGAATGTTGTGGAGGATATTCCTGATGTCTTGGTGCATTTTCATGATTGTCAAAGGTTGTGTCAAACTCTTCATTGTCACCACAGTTTTGCTGCATGTTCACCTCGGTGAAGAGCTGCAAACTTCTGGCAAACATTTTTTGGCGAATCACAAGCTCATTTGCATGTGAAAATATTGAGAGGCAAATGTGTGGCAAGTTTGTCTTAGTTTATCAGAACTCTAGATTTTTTGTAAGGGAAATGTTAATAAAGTGCTCTCGTGCGATGGACAACTAGGGTCGTGTTTATTTTCCACGTATTTTTCACTGATTTAAAGTGACATCACTCACGGAGTTTCTCTATGCACGCAACGCATATCCGGCTAATCAATAATGAAATGCGTTATTGATTGTTTTCATGATTGATTTATTTTCGATTAGTTGTTGCAGCACTAGTTACATTGCTGTTCCACAACCGAATGAACCACCATCTATTCATCAAGTTCAGTATTGACCAGTTAGACCAGTGTCCCTGTCAGCAGGCAGCATGAAAACAGAACATACTGCAGTCCTGCCCACTACATGATGGGCCTCAGACGCCAGATCTGGGCGGAGGAGACCACGGTGCAAAGAAAGCTCTTTGGCAGTCTGGAGGACCTGCAGTGCACGGCAACCTTTGCGCAGAGAACCGGCATGTCCATCTGAGTGATAGACAAGAAGACGACATTGCTGCTCGGCTTTCAAAGTCAGTGGAAACTCGGGCCACCTTACAAAACATATATAGAGTTCTGGCAAACTTGCTGCAAATTCACATTAGTTATTTTCACATGCAAATGAGCTTGCTCTTTGCCACAAATGTTTATAAGAAGGCTGCAGCTCTTCACCGGGAGTGGTGAACCTGCAGCAAACCTTTGGCAACAACAAAGGGTTTTCCGCAACTCTAGATTTTTGTAGTTCTGAGAGAGGTTGTATATTGGTAGAAATTGGTTGAGAGGGTCTGGATGTATACTTTGTTGGGACCTCAGTGTGCCATGGAGACAACAGCAGCATTGTCATTTGATGGCAAATAAAACGGCAACCTGCAGGCTGTTTGCTAACGGGGGCGTTGTGACTGTATATGTGGATCTTTAACTGGTGTGTTTTTGGAGGCTTCATTAATTTATGCATTCATCAATATGCCAGCACATAATTCCGTTTGTCATTTATGTATCCTCAGGCTGCACATGCCAGTGTTTGTTATGTGAATGGTTTTGGCTTTTGAAGGTTTTTGAAGATCAGCCATCTGCCTTGACACTTTTTAAACCCCCTTTTTGTTTGTTTTTGTATATATGAGGTATAATTTTATTACCATTCAGAACTTAATTTTGGTCCAGTGTTGTATTATTCCCTAACGTGTCAACAATCCTCTTTCATACGAGTTTCATTAATAATGTATAGCCTACTGTGTTCATGCATTATAAATGCGACCGCAGCAACAGTTGCAATACGCAGCTTTTTGTTTGTCTGCGTAAGCCTTTAATAATAGTTTGATGTGACACTAGATGATTGTATTGTCACTTATGGCAGTTTATAATAAAGTATATGTTATGGGATGGTAGAAAGTGGTCAACCAGTAGATATTCTGTTACTGTTTTTACTCTAGCTAACACTAAAAAGGGTTCTTCTCCATCTGGATCTTATGGAGACCGGAACCAGAAAACAGCCAGCGGCAATCATTAAAAATCCCAGGGCACCTGTCGTAAAGAGGAAGGTTGTAAGGGAGTCCTGGACAAATTCCCCCCATTGGGCCTTCTTAATCATGGCCTCCTAATAATCCACGTTCATGAATTGGCTCTATAAATCTCCTCTCTCCTCTCCACCAACAGCTGGTGTGTGGTCAGCGTACTGGGGTACTATGGCTGCCATTGCGCCATCCAGGTGGATGCTCTCTGGTGGTGGTTGAAGAGACTCCCCTGTTCACTGTGTAAATCGCTTTGAGTGTAGTGTCAGAAACTGCTATATAAATGTAACATTCGTTAATTAATTCATCAGAATCATCGTGGCACCGTCCAGTGGTTTGTCAGGAAAACTTTAATACTGACACTTAGTGGTGCCAAGTAGGTATAGCTGCAGGCCGGAGATCTCCAAATGGAGGCACAATTTCCAAAATAGGCCGAAGTTTCTCCAGAAGGGGGTGGGGTTACTAAAAAGGGGATTTTGCCAAATCCAAATGGTCTCATTTGACTTTGCTTGATGTAAGTGGCACGTCAAACAGCCTGATCCAACCGCATCTCTATCATAATCAGAGACTACAGGTGCAGTTACAGCGGTCCTTACATGTTTGACCTAGATGCATGGTGCAACGACCACACGGAGTCAATAATGTCTTTGATGTCAATGAGACAAAGATAACTGATGAATTCAGGACACTCATGTCAAGGTGGAAATACTTGTAAACAACTTCAGGTTCTGCAATTATATACTAGCAAACGCTAGGGATGCACCGATGTATTGGCAGCTGATATCTATCTGCCAATTGTTCACCAAATTAAAACCATCGGCATATCGGTTATAGCATGAAAACGCTGATAGGAAAAACTGATGGTTTATTTACATTTAATTAGTAACATACTTCCGTAAAAAAAACTATCCGTAAATAATAATATCCACAATATGTAGAAGGGTTGGCATTTCTAAGAACATGTATTTAATTTTTATTCTTTCTCGTTCTCATGTTAATGCGGAAAAACCGACATACACAGACATGATAGTTGTGAAAGTGGCACTTACCTATAGGCTAAATGATGAGGGGAAACCATCCAAAATGCTTTGAAACCTGCTGACTTTGACTTATGCAACATCAGTATATGCTGCATGATTGATTGAATTAAGATTAAAATCACAATATGGCCTTCTGTGTTCACGAAACCTCAAACCTCAAGTTTTAAAATATGGTTTACATTTAGCGCTTCAGTCAGCACTGTGTGAACAAGTGGTGCCATCTAGTGGTCTGGACGGTATTCTCCATTATCCATTATAACAGAGTTTCCCAAACGGGGGTTCCCCCACACTTTCTCTCTCTCTCCCTGCACGTGTGGGCACTCTCATGCAACTGTCTAACGGTGAGAAAGGGCACTTTTAATGCAAAAGTAAATTACGTGCTACTCCTCATTAAATGGATAAAATGTAACCGAATTACTTTCATGATCAGCAATGCAATCATGTTTTAAATGTAGCCTTCATTAACCTGACATTGTTTGCAGTAGGTGATGGCTGAACGTCCTTGGCCTGTACTGTTATCCACTTGTGTGTTGGTTCTGTTCACTGGTGATCCGACCGGTTGATGGTGGCTTATGATAGGTTTTAAAGGCTGTTTACTTTTTAGATCTAATATTAAAGGTTCTTTGCCATGACAAAGTAATCCTGCAGTCGTGCACTCTATATAACTTGACTTTACTCGCTACTGTAAGAACAGAATATTTTGAGACTCACACCTGTTAGTAAATGTGGTTGTACATTCCAAAAACTGACTGCGTGTTTGTAGCCATATGAAGAAGTCATGCTAGAAATTGAGTTTTTTTTCTCAACATCTCTCACATCAGAGTTTAAAAGAGATTCCAGTTGTGTCTGCCTACACGGTCAGCTACAATGAGTGGCAAATCGGCCCTCAACAAGGAAGTCTTTATTCCCAATGATGAAAGAATGCTGGCGGCTGTCCTGGTGAAGAGGAGGACAAAGAAGAAAATCCCATTCTTGGCTACAGGAGGTCAGGGAGACTACACCACATTCATCTGCTTATCAGGTAAAGTCTTCCAGTACCTCCACCTTTTCCCAAGTTTTGTTTGCACTCTGAGTAGATACTGTATAAAGCTTCAATTATATCAGTGTGCTAAAGTGATGTCTGGTGATAAAGCAATAAAGCTTCTTTTGTAGCTGTCATATGCAGTCAGCAAAACTACCCCACTAAAGGTGTGAGTGAAGTTGATGATAGGGCTGGGCGATAAAACGATATCGATATATATCACGATAAAGAAATTCCACAACAAGCTTTTGAGGAATTTTCTATATTTTCTGTGTGTCGCTAAAACACAAGCAGTTCGGCTTTCTCAGGCTGTGTTTCCACTGGGGCGGACAAATCCTAGGAGAGAGCTTGCTCCACACCGCTGCCAATCCTACGATCCACCTTGCGAGCATTATGCTCGGCTTTCATAGGAATGAATTGAAAACGCTCTCAGCTTCGCTCACAACGCACCAGTGGTTGACGTGAGTTAACGTGGTTTCAAAGCACCTTTTAGACCAAAACGTTTTTCCCTTCTAAATGTATCTTTATTAATCAGCATGTTACAAATCGATTTCTGTTCTAATTTTGTGAAAATGAATTAGATGTCTGGAATGGATAAGGAAAGACTAAAATGACTAGTTGGTAGACTAGTCTCTCACTTTAATGAAAATATACAAATGTTTTTTACATTTTTTTTAAAAATGTTTTCTAAATTTTCTCTCTGGACACCCCTGAACCCACATTCAGCATCATTCCACAGTCACAGGGGCTTCTATGCCCCATACTTGGGTATCTGAATCTAAAGAAATATAAAAAATATTTAATTTTCATGTAAAAATATTCCAACCAATACTGGACTGATGTCACTATGCTTCAGAACAAACAGATTCATTCAGAACATTCATTTTCAATTGATAAACGGTAAAAGATCCCGCAGAATGCTCAAAAAATAATTCTGATCTTTGATGGCAACAAACTCTCAAAATCATAAACATTACTAACTTTCTTCAAAGCTTCATTTACACTTTATCTATCTGTACATCTCAAGGGAATGGGCGCTCTCACATAATGATTTGCAAGTGTCTTCTCCCTTGCAACAAATACAATCCATTGTGAGCAAATAAAAAATTCATCAAGAATGACTATGAAGGGGGCGGAGGAATACGAGAATGTGAGTGTCGGAGATAGTGAAAGGCGGCTTAAATTGCTTTCCTGTTAAAACACTTTTTCTCACTTTGCAGAATCATGACAGAGATTAAAATGGCATTTCAAATGAGTACCCAAATTGAAGTTCATAATGGACTAGAAAGGTTTACAGAAGGGTTATTTCTCAAGCCTACAGTCTGCTCTCTTGTGATTGATAACACCTGTGCTCCAATTCAACATTAGAGGAAACAACTGCTCTCCATACATTACTACAATGAGTAAAGCACAAGGCAAATGAGACAAGCAGAGGCATTTCCTCTCTCGCAGTGCCAACACAAAGTCTCATTCCAACTGTGAATCATGTGAAGGAATGAATGTTGTGAGGCTTCTGATGTGCCTCAGGGCCTGAACGACTCCCGATCACTGCAGGACTAATGAATTCCACACTGGAAACATCAGGAGACTGAGTGTTTCTGTGAACTCTGATTCAAAAGAAAGTATGAAATGTCATGCAGCATGACAGTAAATGAACAACAGAGGAGAGCCTGAAGCTCATTCTGTGATGTGATGCAATGCTATTCACTTTATCAGACAAAGGCCAGAAGAAGAGGTATACTGAAAATATGAGATATATTATACACATGTTTATATAGAGAATGGAGCTGACATATACAGTAGTACCCCCTAACTGCTGTCTCCTAAAGTCTGTTCAGAAGCCACTGAAGCAAGTCAAGTCCATTTTATTTGTATAGTGCCTTTCACAACACACATCGTTTCAAAGCAGCATTACAGAAAATCAGCATTAACAGACGATAAAACTGTAATGTCTATAATGTCGATGAATCATTATTGTGTAATTAGATAAAATACGATTGTTAATCGTGTTTAAAAGTAAGTAATTAAATAATAATTGTATTAATAACTCCAGTGAGTAAGCTGAAGGCGACTGTGACAAGGAACACAAAACTCCATAAGATGCTGATTAATGGAGAAAGATAATCTTGGGAGAAACCAGACTCACTGTGGGGGCCTGTTCCCCTCTGACTAACCCCATCCTAACCCTAAACCAGACTCACTGTGGGGACCAGTTCCCCTCTGACTAACCCCACCCTAACCCTAAAGCAGACTCACTGTGGGGGCCAGTTCCCCTCTGACTAACCCCACCCTAACCCTAAACCAGACTCACTGTGGGGGCCAGTTCCCCTCTGACTAACCCCATCCTAACCCTGAACCAGACTCACTGTGGGGGACAGTTCCCCTCTGGTTAACCCCACCCTAACCCTAAACCAGACTCACTGTGGGGGCCAGTTCCCCTCTGACTAACCCCATCCTAACCCTAAACCAGACTCACTGTGGGGGCCTGTTCCCCTCTGGTTAACCCCACCCTAACCCTAAACCAGACTCACTGTGGGGGCCAGTTCCCCTCTGACTAACCCCATCCTAACCCTGAACCAGACTCACTGTGGGGGCCAGTTCCCCTCTGGTTAACCCCACCCTAACCCTGAACCAGACTCACTGTGGGGGCCAGTTCCCCTCTGACTAACCTCACCCTAACCCTAAACCAGACTCACTGTGGGGGCCAGTTCCCCTCTGACTAACCCCATCCTAACCCTAAACCAGACACTGTGGGGGCCAGTTCCCCTCTGACTAACCCCACCCTAACCCTAAACCAGACTCACTGTGGGGGCCAGTTCCCCTCTGACTAACCCCACCCTAACCCTAAACCAGACTCACTGTGGGGGCCAGTTCCCCTCTGACTAACCCCATCCTAACCCTGAACCAGACTCACTGTGGGGGCCAGTTCCCCTCTGGTTAACCCCACCCTAACCCTAAACCAGACTCACTGTGGGGGCCAGTTCCCCTCTGGCTAACCCCACCCTAACCCTAAACCAGACTCACTGTGGGGGCCAGTTCCCCTCTGGCTAACCCCACCCTAACCCTAAACCAGACTCACTGTGGGGGCCAGTTCCCCTCTGACTAACCCCACCCTAAACCAGACTCACTGTGGGGGCCAGTTCCCCTCTGACTAACCCCACCCTAACCCTAAACCAGACTCACTGTGGGGGCCAGTTCCCCTCTGGCTAACCCCACCCTAACCCTAAACCAGACTCACTGTGGGGGCCAGTTCCCCTCTGACTAACCCCACCCTAAACCAGACTCACTGTGGGGGCCAGTTCCCCTCTGACTAACCCCACCCTAACCCTAAACCAGACTCACTGTGGGGGCCAGTTCCCCTCTGGCTAACCCCACCCTAACCCTAAACCAGACTCACTGTGGGGGCCAGTTCCCCTCTGACTAACCCCACCCTAAACCAGACTCACTGTGGGGGCCAGTTCCCCTCTGACTAACCCCACCCTAACCCTAAACCAGACTCACTGTGGGGGCCAGTTCCCCTCTGACTAACCCCACCCTAACCCTAAACCAGACTCACTGTGGGGGCCAGTTCCCCTCTGACTAACCCCACCCTAAACCAGACTCAATGTGGGGGCCAGTTCCCCTCTGACTAACCCCACCCTAACCCTAAACCAGACTCACTGTGGGGGCCAGTCCCCCTCTGACTAACCCCACCCTAACCCTAAACCAGACTCACTGTGGGGGCCAGTTCCCCTCTGACTAACCCCACCCTAACCCTAAACCAGACTCACTGTGGGGGCCAGTTCCCCTCTGACTAACCCCACCCTAACCCTAAACCAGACTCACTGTGGGGGCCAGTTCCCCTCTGACTAACCCCACCCTAAACCAGACTCAATGTGGGGGCCAGTTCCCCTCTGACTAACCCCACCCTAACCCTAAACCAGACTCACTGTGGGGGCCAGTCCCCCTCTGACTAACCCCACCCTAACCCTAAACCAGACTCACTGTGGGGGCCAGTTCCCCTCTGACTAACCCCACCCTAACCCTAAACCAGACTCACTGTGGGGGCCAGTTCCCCTCTGACTAACCCCACCCTAACCCTAAACCAGACTCACTGTGGGGGCCAGTTCCCCTCTGGCTAACCCCACCCTAACCCTAAACCAGACTCACTGTGGGGGCCAGTTCCCCTCTGACTAACCCCACCCTAAACCAGACTCACTGTGGGGGCCAGTTCCCCTCTGACTAACCCCACCCTAACCCTAAACCAGACTCACTGTGGGGGCCAGTTCCCCTCTGACTAACCCCACCCTAAACCAGACTCACTGTGGGGGCCAGTTCCCCTCTGACTAACCCCACCCTAACCCTAAACCAGACTCAATGTGGGGGCCAGTTCCCCTCTGACTAACCCCACCCTAACCCTAAACCAGACTCACTGTGGGGGCCAGTCCCCCTCTGACTAACCCCACCCTAACCCTAAACCAGACTCACTGTGGGGGCCAGTTCCCCTCTGACTAACCCCACCCTAACCCTAAACCAGACTCACTGTGGGGGCCAGTTCCCCTCTGACTAACCCCACCCTAAACCAGACTCAATGTGGGGGCCAGTTCCCCTCTGACTAACCCCACCCTAACCCTAAACCAGACTCACTGTGGGGGCCAGTTCCCCTCTGACTAACATCATGAATATAATGTAAATATTACTTCTGTATAGTGCAAGTCATGGTTTAAAATGATTAAACTAAGTAAGTGTTAAGGGTCTGTGTTTAAACATAGATTTTGTATGAACTGTAAGATTAATGACTAGAGATGCACCAATTGCAATTTTCTTTTTCCGATTTTAATTTTTTTTTAATTTTTAAAATTTTTATTTTTTTTTTAAATTTATTTATTTTTTTCTCCAAGTGTGACCTGCCGATACTGATTTTTTTTTCCGATTTTCTTTCTAAGAACTATTATTGACCGCATATACAATCATAATCTACCTTTCTTCAATGCAAAATGTAATTTTCATAATAAAATAAATGATTAAACATTACAATTTCCCCCAAACAACAAGTTACAGGATCTTCTCTGACTTCTGATATATAAAGTGCTCTGTGACTAGAAAGATGTAGAAATAACAATTAACTGCAAATGTTTTATATAACAAAACAGATGTCATTTTCCACTATTTTTATAAATTGATCTTTTTCTCTTTATTACTCGTCTAATTTGTATGGCCCAAACCACGTTATATGAATAATCACATCAATATATTAATCCAAGGTTATCCAGTTGCCAGATCTTGTATGAAACACATCTTACTCACACAATCGACACGTCATACACATCTCAACCCATTTGTGACCTCAACCTGGCAACCGAAAACTCATTTGCGCTGTTGAAATCTGCGCAGGAAGTAGACGCAAGAAGTTGAATCAAGCATCCCTGGTAGATGGGAGTAGAAGACTCAGCTGGTGCTCCGGCTAATTTTTTTTAAATATATATATATATATATATATATATATATATATATATATATATATATATACACACACACACACACACACACACAAGTAAATTTAACAACAGCTGGAGGAAAGCATTTAATTTCATATCCCGAAGCCATATCGATAATACCCACGCCTTTTATAAAGTGTGTCGCTCTGATTTTAATATCGGACACATTGGGAGAAATTACGTTACTCAGCACATTAAATCACAACGGCACAATTTATATGTATGTAGCCTGCCTCTGCCATCCCACGGTTTACTGTACAAATATTACAAATTGCGAACTTTATGTATTTTTCACTCCCAGTGAGTGAAGATCTTCCACACCTATGTCATGTTTTCATGCGGCTGTGACGTTATTTCCTGTGCTGCTGGCAACAAAACGGACCGGCTCGGAATTGGAAAGACTTGAGTCTGACCGGCCGATTACCGGTCCGGGCCGAGCATGCGGAAAACCGGCTGATTCCGGTCCCTGGCCGGTCGATCGGTGCATCTCTATTAATGAGCAATGTCTTTGAAGTCCATCCTGTATTAACTGCAGAAGTTCACATATATGCAATTGTCCTTGTTAATTGGCTGATGAAGCTTTTGTTGGCAATTGTTAGTCTATGTATTCCATTTCAAGAGTGTAGTCCATCATTAGACCGAGGTGATGCAGACAGAGATCAGTGAGGTGCATCACAGTTCAACCTGGCTGGTAATTTCGGTGATCCTAAATCCAAGGTTCAGACAGTGGCATATGAAGTATCCCATGTTTTATGGTTGGAGTTGGCATCAGTTCATCCTCTGAAGTCCATCATAATAGACTGTCAGATAGTCATCATCTCACAGCGACACATTGCAGTGGAGTCCAACATGAAGCAGGAATAGAGCTGGATCCAGCTGGTTCTGGTGACCTCAGGATAGGAGTCCCAAGGTTGAGACAGGGAAACAAACAATAAGCTACTAAAGCAATTATTGATTTAAATTGACCCTTCACTAAGCCCCGCCTTAAAGCACATCTGACCAATCCTGTCTTAGCAACTGTTGCCCAGCGCCATTACTCTGACACACGTTTGCTATTTTCCAATGACAGTCTATGGGATTAATGTGTGTTTGAGTACTTTTAAGCGGGATTTTATCAAAATAATCAAAACAATTTAAAAAACATTGTTGCCGGGTCATTTGTAATAGTGACACGAGTTACCCAGAGAGGACACACACCGTGTTTTTCTATTTTTTTAATGAATCTTTAAATAAATCTGGAAAAGAGCATGTTCTGGATTAAACTGTGTCAGTTCTCATTCCCAAATGAATATTTTACATCTGCAACGACACCTACATTTACTCCAAGATAAATTAAAGCTAATAACTGAACGTTAATTCATTTGTGTTGATTCAAGTCATAATACAAGCGATAGTAAATAAACAGTTATAAACAGCTCTGTTCACTTACGCTAATGATGTTAGATGTGTAATCAGTGTTAAATAGTTTTTCTCTTTTCAAGTGACTGTAAAAAGCGTTTGCCTTCATTCTGATTCACAGTCTCCACAGATTTTAATCAAATGACACTGTGTAATTTGTGAAAACTTCAGATGAACATGCATTGATGTCACTCTTCATACCAGCCCATGTAAAATATTATCCATTCCGTTTCTGAGACTATTTTGCCAAAAACCGTGTCGTTCACGGCAATCTCCCATTCATACCAATGGGGAGATCTGCAGAACTTGTCAGAGTGAGCAACAGTAACCACGGGAGGCGGAGCTTAGTGAAGGGACAATTATTGCGTGATTTCAACATCGTCAAATGGAATTGCAAGAAATAATCACTATTGAAAAAACAGATAGTCCTGCCCCAACTGAAGTCATTGGTTAAGTCAGTGATCCTTAAAACAAACAAAGGTATGCTTTGATAGTGCCACGGTGGCACAGTGTTTAACATTTTTGAGGAAATCAACTTAAGAAATGTGGCAGGGTGGAGGGCAGGGCTGGGTCGTGATGATACACACCTGGTCCCGTATCAGGATAATGAAGCCTCCGAGATGGATAAAGGCCGATGGCAGATGGTGGTCCGACGAGAGAGAGAGATCATTTACGGACATGTCCGTCATGTGTGTGTTTGTCCTTTGTTTTAAGTTTATTATTAAAATATTATTTACATTGTCAAGCCGGTTCTCACCTCCTCCTTAACCGTCGAATTCCCTTTACAAGAATGTTGTCTTTATAGTTGGCTGTATATTAAGCTGAGGTTGGAGAAGACTAGTTGTCTAGTTTTCTAAATAATAACAATAATATAAATATACTAGTTCAGAACCATGTCTTGAAAATGTCACAATGCAAAAAAATTAAAATGATAATCTTAAAGATCCTCAAAAATAGGCTTCACTTTCAATAGGCAAAATGTTATTCTTTTATTTTTTTGTTTTTTGATTTTAATGTAAAGTGTTACCCGGACATGATCTCTACAGGTTTCGTGAGCTGTGCCCAAAATTAACATAGCTAGTTATGATAATGTGGAGAATGTATTTGTCTCATGATAAATTTGTCTCTTTTTAGTTTGATTAGAAAGTTGTTGAACCAGTCACATGGTTTGCATAGTTGTCTACACAGAGTCCCTGCAGAGCAACTCCAGATATGTCAACAAAAGTAGAAGAATTGAGCTTTACATCTAAAACTTTGAGACATGAGAAAGTATTGATTTCCAGAAATCAGGTAAAAGCAGTATTGAGAGCATTTTCATTTTCAAAGATTTGACCACTTGTTGTTGAGAAATCTGTTGAAAACTGGAAATTCCCAGGAAATTTTTCATGAACATCTATTAAGTAATATACTAGACGTGTAAAGACAGCTGTCACTGTCACATGAGTTTGGTGTTTATCATCTGATCAGCTCCAGGCTCCAACAGGAAGTGTTGTTTCCTTAGTTATTGACCATCTATGGTTCTTCACCACATCCACATCAACTCTTGTCTGTACTGGCTATACTAAAGCTTTCTGCTCCCATCAACAGTCATGTTCTCATGATACTTCACATGCGAGTCTTAATTAGATTCTCATTTAGAGAGGCCATTAGCTTACCAAACAAACTGATTGGTTGACCTGCGTCATGTGACGTCACTCTGACCCCATGTACGCCTAGTATCTCGGGTGATTCGATCACATGTGGTCTGTTGAAACAAATCGCTGTTTAAACCTGGTCGCATAAATGCGTCTCCTGTGACCACTTGTGTTCGGATTTCAAGAGAAGGGCCTATGAATCATTTACATTTATTCATTTAACATATGCTTTTATCCAAAGTGATTTACAAATTAGGAAAACAATAGAAGCGATTCATCAAACAAAAGGGGCAACAATATAATAAGAGCTCTTATACAAGATTTCTCACATAGATTAGAGCAGTACAAATAGCAAGGAAAGGTTTAGTATGGTTGGGTTAGGTTTTCAAGAAAAAGATGTGTCTTTTAGATGTTTTTTGAAAGAGGCTAATGTCACAGCCGCATTCCACCAGCGGGGAACAGTCATAGTAAAGGTCCAGGATGGTGGTTTTATGCCTCTATGAGGCGCTGGTCACCTGAAGTACGCAGGCTTCTGGAGGGCACATAAGTCTGATGTACTGAGTTTAGCTAGTGCGGTGTGGAGGTAGTGGTTGTTCTATAAGCAAGCATCAATGCCTTGAACTTAACACGAGCAAACATGGGCAGCCGGTGCAATTTGATGATGAGAGGCTTGACTCTTGGGCTTGTTGAAGATCACTTTGATGCTGCTCCCGCCAGTCTCAGAGCTTCAGTAAATGACAGCAGGGCAGTCTCGGTAGAGTGTCCACTTTTGAAGCCAGACTGGTTGCTGTCTAGCAGGTTGTTCTGTGTAACATGACGACATGCATCAATCAATCTATCAGTGTGTTACTGTATGATAATAAACTGCAAAAAAGTAATAAAAGACAAAGCACGAAAAAAATAGCAAGATTTTTCTCCCAGATGCAGTGGAAATTAGGAGTGGATTTCCTGTATTAACCTGAGCTGTGTCCATGCGTGTTGATATCAAACACACTGAAGAAGATCTGTGAAGTTCTCGTATTTGTGGATGTATCCTCCTTTAAATATGTTCCGATTGGATGATTATTTCCTTTTAAAGCCGTGCATAACCGGCAAAGTTTAAACTCTTGTTTTAGTGCAGCGGTAGATTGACAGGTGAGGGGTGGAGCTTCGCTGCTGCCGAGTCGCATTCAGGATGGATTAGCATTTACACCTCAAATTCGATCTGATCACAATCTGGTCACAGTGTTTTTGACTACTTCCGAATGTGTTTTTTTTTTTTTTTATTCGATCACAAAACGTGTTAGACCCCATTTAGACCTGTATTTAGCGCTGACCACATGTGATCGTATCACCAAAAACACATCTTAATACCAGATGTTAACAGGATCTTGACTGCGCATCTAATCTGTGACCACCTAAAAATGTATTTTTACTTTTCTTTCTTCATTGCATGGGTTTGGCGAAATGAAGGGTGAGAGCATTGTGACACTTGTTGGTTTTTGCTCAGTGTAAAGGGATTAATGGAAAGGAGGAGGCAAGAAACGGCTTGACAATATAAATAATAGTTTAATATAAAATTGAATCAAAAAGACAAACACACAAAGGTGTCGGACAGCGGTCCGTAAATCTCTGTCTCTCTCTTTCTGTCGCACTGCAGCTTCCTGTCGGCCTTTATCCCTCTCTGAGGCTTGATTAGCCTGATTAGGGGCCGGGTGTGCGGAATCACGATCCGCCCCCACCTCCGCCCTGTCACACTCATTTATTCAGAACATGTTTAGCCTAACGTTTTTAACTTTTGCCATAAAACATCTTTGACATGTTAGTTGTCAGTACATGTGCCAATAAATTTGTAACATAATCGAGTCAGATACAGTTCAACTGGACGTTCACAAAGGAATATGTTAAATTTATAACACCCAGACTGTTTAATTATAATAGAGGTATGTGACAATAAAGCAAATATTAAAAATGTGTATATTCTAATGTTAGCTGATACACAAAACATGATATGATTATGAAGCATAGACTTTATTCCAGACTAAAATGTAAACGCATTAGTCATATTTACACAGCAAGTTGATATAGAAAATACTGTATATATTTTATATTACCCTTGAAAAATGAACTACACTCCAAAAGAGACTGAAATTAATACATTTAAAATGCATGACAACATAAAAGTCAATAGTAGTTCAACTCCATGTATACTTGCATACTAGTTCAACTCCATGTATACTTGCATACTAGTTCAACTCCATGTATACTTGCATACTAGGTGTGCTTGCCTCTGAATTCTTCGTGAGCTGTCGGTCATTTCAGCTGATCTAAAAGCAGTTCATACATTCATACAGAAGTTTTGTAATATTGTGTTGAATCAGACTTGAAAACATCACAAAAATGTTTGTAGCTGAATGAGAGATGTTTACGGTGATGTACTGGTCGGCGTACTTGCCGGTCACACGTCAGACTCGCCGGCGTACAAAGATGAATCGGAGATAAAATATATTTTGCAACATTTGTGCTGACATCAGACCTGCAAACAAATTTCCCGAGACTTGCATGGATCAAAAGCAATTACTGATGATTTTCAAGATATTGTTCAACTGCTTTTTCAGTTCACCACCTTTCGATGCTCACAAATATGTCCACTGTGAGAAAAACGTCACATGACTGATACAGATGAATAGTTTTTTTTCTGTGCCTTCCAAGTCACTTTTTTCTGTGGAATGTCATGCGCCTAAACCTGCCCAGGATTGCTTTCACTTTAAGAGTTCATGTTTCCCTCCTTTAAACACAAAGTTGTCACCGTTTTCTAAAACTTCACTGACAACATGCAGGAACAAAAGCGTTCTGACAACAACAGTTTTCCAACAGCAGTTGAGTCATCAAAAGTGCCTATTTCTTTAAACATATCTTTTATTTGTTTTATAGTTTTTACATGAAATTCACAATTTTTTCCCTTAAATCTCAAAGTTCTGAGTTTCTCTCTGAAAATTCGAAGGTATTGTCTCAAAATTGTGTTTTGAAAACTAAATTATGAATTTATTTCTTGTATTCCAGCTTCTAGCATAATTTCAAGAATGGTCCTTACCAAATATTTACTTGGATAACAAAAAGAAATGTGTCTTTGTCCAGAAGCTCTTCTGGAATGTTGACATTGCATGAATGTGTGCTTTCTTTTGCCATAAAAGTATCTCACATCCTGTACACAGACCAGCATTCAGGAATACAAGTTCAATGGAAGAGTGACATAAAGGAATATTCCAGGTTCAATGCAAGTTCAGCTCAATCGACAGCATTTGTGGCATAATGTTGATTTTACCACAAAAAGTCATTTAGATTCGTCCCTCCTTTTATTAGAAAAAAGCAAAAACCGGTGTTCCAGTGAGACACTTCCAATGGAAGTCAATGGGGTTTAATCTGTACACATTCAAATACTCACTGTTTCAGAAGTACACAAGACATAAACAATATGTGTGTTAACATGATTTTACTGTCATTAAATGACTTACTGACCACATCTGTGTGAAATTATAGACAATTTTACAGCTACTTTGTCTTGATGACCTAACACTGTAAAACCCTAAAACAACTTTACAGTTCAAACAGAAGAATGAATGCAAGTGATTTATAGAATTTTAAGCATCACATTTCTGCTTTAAACCCTCCAAAAATGGGCAGATAGGCTGTTTTCAGCCGTCTCAGAGCATTTCACATGCATTATAAAGCGCTGCAGGTGCAACCATTTGCGCAATTCCAAACATGTGATACCGCTAAAGTTATTATACAAATCTAAAAACACGACACAATATCACAGAAATGTCAGAGGTGACGGCGTTATTCCATTGTATATATGAGGTGGTGGTGGCGTAGTGGGCTAAAGCACTGCACTGCTAAGCAGAAGGTTTTGGTTCGATCCCCACAGCCACCACCATTGTGTCCTTGAGCAAGGCACTTAACTCCAGGTTGCTCCGGGGGGATTGTCCCTGTAATAAGTGCACTGTAAGTTGCTTTGGATAAAAGCGTCTGCCAAATGCATAAATGTAAATGTAAAATGTAAACTTTCAAATAGAGTTTGACACTGCAGTGTACTTTCATTTTTCTGTCAAAATAAAAGTTCCAGGTGAAGGAAATAAATAAATTACTATTGTATAAAACAAAGCCTCAAAATAATAATAATTCAGTATCACATTAGAATAATAACTTGTAAGAATCTACTTGGCTGCAATGAATGTTAGAAATCATTTTAAAATGATGATTACCTGGACAGTTGCTTGGGACCTTGGAAATCATAACCACGCCCCTGCTTGTATTGATCCCAGAATATTCCTTTTAATAATGGAATTTATAGATGTTGTTTATGTGTCACATCACTCATATTTCTGTTAATTATGCAGCTAATTCTGATGTTTTTTTATACTGTTTAGAGTTATAAATGTGTAAATGCTAGGACACAATGTCGTCCACTCCTCATTTTAATGATAAATTAATGCGGCAGTTTTTCAGTGATGAACGAGTTCTTTACTCCATCCAAGTTTAATGAACTTACTTTGAAATTCAGTTTGATCGAGGTAAAGGCAGCACCTTTTATGATGGACTTTTGAGATTCAGACTTTAATTTAAGTCAGGCAGATGATTATGTCCTTCGGTTCTTATGCTGTTTGGTTGACATTTTACTATACCTTCACCAATCAAACAGTCAACTTCACATGGAAGAGAGCTCAGAACACGTATAGGGTTTGAAAGATTCCAGATTTAACGGGACGGTTTGTCCAAATTTACCCTCAAGGTTTCTGTTGCTATATTTCCTGTCAGCTATCCAATCAGCCACAATACGTACATTAGGAAAAGTATCGTGGGACCATGTTAATATAGAGGCTTACAGTCTTTGCTCTGGCAAGTCTTTAGTTTTTTTTGTTCTCATGTTTCCTACAATTATTTGAGTCTTTCCTGCTTTACAACTTTTTGCAGGTCTCAAAGTTTTTACAACTTTTTTGTCTACTTGAAATATATCCCCATGTGCACTTTTACTTTGTTGGTGTGGCCCAAGTTAGAATTAAGCCCTTGATGTGCAACTGATAACAGCAATACTTCCAAGGGCTCAACCCACATCACTGGAGAAAAATGAAAAACATCAAAGTTTAGTTTTGCGTCATGCCTGAGAACTTTCATTGCAATATTTTGTTTTATACTGTATGTTATATGTACAATAAATGGGTGATTCTCACAAAACCTGACAAGAAAATGTCTTGGATTTAATCCCTAAAATTCTCATTTGCGTAAAGGAAATGAAGCATACATTTAGGACCATTAAGATTTTTGCAGTGTGACATTAGTTTCAGGACACTTGTGTACATTTTACTACCCATTACTCATAAACAATCCATTTTTTTGGGGTGGGGGGGGGGTCACAAATATAATGGTCCTCTTTGGTCCTTTAGTCCTATAGTAAAGGCTCTGAATGCTTTACATTTTCGAATAAAGGCTTTAAATGCGATAAATGCCCAAAATTTGATCATTTTTGGTTTTAAAAGTATGTATGTATATTTAACATGTATTTTTAAAGTTCACACAGTACAAGACAAACACTGTGTCTGCATTGCCAGCAATTTGCCTGTTTCAGTCTTCTTTTCTTTCTTTTTTGCTGTATCAAAGAAAAGATGAATATAACTTGAATTTCTTTTCATCACTGATAGATATATAAAATGTAAAATGACATGACCGTGTCAGCTGGCTAACAAAAAGAAAATACACAGAATGATTTGTGTCTGTCCTCAAGTTGCCCCCCATTGTGTTTTTCCCCAAGTAGAATCTTAAAACAATCTTTTCTTCAAGAATCCTAACGCTGCTCTTTTCCAATCAAAAACAGTTCATAGAGACCACTGCTGTCAAGATCCAAAGAAAAAATAAATCCTCATTAAAATAATATAAAAGTAGTCCATACAACACACAGATGTTGTGTGTCCCCAGAAAGCTCACAATATAATGCACGAGTCATTTGGACGACTGTATGATGTCTTTATACTGTTTAATAGTGCTTTATAGTATTTGTCCTGTTTGAGTCCTGAAAGCTGCTGCTCACTATAAACTGTAATTCTGTGGAATAGAGCTGCTTAAAATATCTATTTTTATATCCATGAAAACAACAGTAAATGAGTGAGTAAAACTGCATTTTCCATTTTTAGGTGAAGTACTCCTTTAACTGGTGGCAGTTTTTTTTTTTTTTTTGCACAAACCTGACAAGGACATACTGTCATAAAACTGTCTCTTATATAGGTAGACACTTAGGAGATGCTGTACAAAATTCAAAATGACAGACAAAGAAATTATTTCGAAAAACACAGCGGCCACGTATGTGTCTCTCTGTCTCTCGCTCTTCCTTTATCCCTCTCCCACTAATTAGGCAACCCAGCACCGAGCTTGCATCCTCGTGGCCCAGCCACATCCTCCTCCTCGTCACACTACTTCAAAAACCAGCCAGATTACCACATTCATTCAGTTCCTTTACAATATACACACATTCACTCTTTGTCTTAAGCCTGATTAGCTGAAAACGGCTCCGTTAATATTATTCACAGTTGTGAATGACATACAAATCACGTACTGTACATCAAGGTTATTATTGTAAACTAGAACTAAAACGATAATGTAAAAAAACATTTTCGTAAACTGAAATAAAAATTGATATAATTGGCTAAACCGAAATGAATACCTTTTCATGGCTCTGAAAAAATTAAAAGTAATCGTTAAAAAATATTTAGTTTTAGTTTTTGTTGAGACAGGTTTTTAAACCTTTAAACCCGCTCTCACATTAACATGAAGATGCCACAATGTGGCGATGGCACTAGCAGATGTCTATTGCCCTCATTACATTATCAAAGACAGAGCGGGGAATCACTACTGTAGTACATCATGAACAGAAGCAAAGCAGGTAGAAAAGTAGGGTGACCAGAAATCGGTCCTGGTTTTACGAGGTGTCCCGGTGTCCTGCCATTTCTCTAAAAAATGCAATAATGCCCGGTTTCAGCTGTTAGGTGCACTGACTTTTTTTCTTTGAAATTAAATATCTGCAACGCCCTTCTTGTCATCGTGTCTGGTATTAATTGCAGGGAAGAGAAGATATTTTATTAATTTGACGATCCACAGCAATCTGGTTGCCATGACACCGACTGAAAATGGAATTGAAATGTTTTGCTGTCACTGTGAATTTTCACTTTCCCATGGCAACAGTGTTAAATAAGAGATTGCAGGTCCTATTCAGACAGCTATAGTTTTTTTTTTTTTTTTTGCATATGTTATAATGCTGGAGGGTCATGTCAGGATGAGTCATTTGGGTGTCCATCTATACAGCCCACATTGCACAAATGCCTGTTTGATAAAAAACCTAAAAAACTAAATGTAATGAAAAACTAAAGTATAACATAATTAAAAACTAACAAAGAACTAACAAATCAAAATGAGAACTAAACTAATTTGGTGCTAAACATTTGAGCTGAAATAGAAATACAAAAATGTGAAACTATAATACCCTTGCTGTACATGACATGTTTTAAATTCAAAATGGCCAACTTCACCAAATGGTGAATATTTTACACCCTTGGAAATTAATGTCAGTCCATACAACATTTGAATCATAAAACAGTGGTCAAATATTCCATGTTTAGTTACTGACGTCTCACGTGACACAAACACTCTTAACATGAACTGCTAGCTGATGCGTGGCGCTGGAATAATCCTCAAGATTCCTGCTTATCTTCTTAAACTTGAGTCCTGTCTTCATCGATTTGATTGGCTATCTCAAATGACACTGACGAGCGGTGTTG
>JAVLUX010000023.1:37782500-37960000 GCA_032164185.1 Moxostoma hubbsi | reverse complement strand
CTCATAAGCAACCAAATTGGTCCGGTTGCTAAGGAGGGTAGAGTCACATGGGGTAACCTCCTTGTGGTCGCTATAATGTGGTTCTCGTTCTCGGTGGGGCTCGGTGGTGAGTTGTGCGTGTATGCCGTGGAGAATAGCGGTAACGCGCTCAACAAGCCACATAATAAAATGCGCAGATTGACGTCTCAGACGCGGCGGTATTTGTCCTCCGCCACCCGGATTGAGGTGAGTCACTACGCCACCACGAGGACCTCGAGGATATTAGTAATTGGGCATTCCAAATTAGGGAGAATAAGGGAGAAAAATCACAAAAATATAAATAAATTATCAAGCAACTATAACAAGAAATCAAATAAACCACTCACTGCTCTTAGCTGGATAAATTGAGTTGCTTTAAAAAGTATCAATGGAATATTTTCAAACAGCGAAGACCAGTAACAAGTAGTTTTGTTACATTTCATTTCATTCTGAATCTAGATCTTACTCCATTGAAGAGTGAGTACTCCTGCTTTACATCATCACCATGATGACAACTTTGCTGAAACCCCTGTTGTATAGTGGTCGATTCAAGTAGATAGGAGTTGCACTTTCATGACTGTCACAGAGTACAGCTAGTAGATATATCAACTGCCAATTCTTTATTATCTAATTCTGCATAACTAAAGCTACCGTGTGTGCTTGCTATTCAATTCTCTTTGTACCCCGCCATGGGTTTGCAGCAAAAATAAAGCTAGACTCGGTTTAAAACTTAGCAAAATGGCAAAATAATATCTAAATCAATTTTACATATGAGTGAGAGTAATGTGATCTTAACTGTGAACTAGAGAGAAATTGTAGCCAACCATCTCAGTCCAGACAGGTAAGATCGACTAGTTTACTTTCCCGACCTCAGAAAGTGCTTGACATTGTTTTTCGAAGTACATGGTGATGGAGACCATTTTTGGCAAAGGAAAATGCTATTATAATGTGAATGAGCAGTGTAAACCTTCCCAAAAAATGATGTGTTTTCAAACAAGACGTACTAGTGTGAGAGACTCCTTCCTCAGTTTATATAAAGGAAACAAAACTTTTTGTACATTAATACGCTTGCAGTGGTCGCAGAGCGGGCATGCTGGCAGCATTGTGAATCACAATGTTTTACCAGTTTAAGTATAACCATTAAAAGTTCCTTCAAACAGAAAAAGAGTTCTTCCTCATAAGCATGAAAATGTACAGAAAGATTAACAACCACTCTGAAGAATTCATGCAAATGAGGGATTAGTCGAAAATATTTTCTGTAGAAGTATTTAAAGTTGTTTAAAGTGCGCTCAAGTTGTTTTTTTGGTCTCAGCAGAACGGTGCCTGCAGTCTCGCTGTGTTAATGGTTTAGCTGGAGCTCTTCCACAGACTCAATTGTGCTGATCCACTGGTCTGTCTGATTTGGACTCTGCCCAAATGGAGTTTCTTTTCATCACAGTCAGTGTTGAACTGGTGCTGATCTCTGCTCTGTACATACAGTATATCCATCTGCTTTATATTTTCTGAAGATCTCTCCTCAGCAAGATGATTCTCCTTAATGTCCTTCAGACAGTCGCAATTAGACAAGCATATAGCTGAAAGATAGTAGAAGATAAAATAATTAGCTTCAATATCCTGTTCACACAAGGTGATGAGTTCTATTAGTAGCGACATATCAGTTTTACTGATTAATCTGTGTCAATCGTTGCTTTTTGGAAATATGGGTTATCAGCAAATATTGATGCCGATAGTTGTCTATTATTATTATTATTATTATTATTATTATTATTATTATTGTTGTAGTGCTGGAGGATTCTACAGTTCTTAAAATAGCAGCAGATATGATATAAAAAAAAAAAAAAAATCACTGACACCTTTTGGGGATTTGCTGGATCTAAATCTTTTTAAATGGAAACGTCCCCCTCAGCACATACATCTCGTCTCCAACTTCATATCTTGTGAATAAAATCAAAAATCATTATTCCCCTATGTCATATTGCTACACTTTGAAAAATAATATTTGTCAATATTTGTCTTTTTTTTTTTTTTACCACTTTTTTTTTTTTTTTTTTTTTTAATTATTATTATTAAACTCCATGTTCATCCTTTTCTGAAGAAAAAACAAAACCAGAGAGTTGCAATGCAGTTCTAAGTGGTGGCTCACAGGTTAAAAGAGCCAACCTCTGTCCCTGATGTTCACATTTATAAATTATATTCTGATCCGTTACAGTCAGAACACTCACAAGATTTAATAGCATAAGTTGTGTTTAAGCGCATAAATATTATCACTTTTAGTAAAGTTAATTTACTGTGCAAATTATGACGACTCTAGTGCTGCTGGCGTATCATCAGCATTTCACTGTAGACGCTGCTGTAGAAATGTCCCACCCCTTACTGAATCAGAAAGTTTTATTAGTTAGCAGATATCCCTCACAGCTGAAACAAATGTTCTGATTGGTTGCTCAGCTGAGTCACACTGTCTTTCATACCCGTGCCTTCAGTTTGGCACTACCGCCTACTGCTGCTCTGTGTGCATTTGGAGAGAATCTCTGTACCCTTATTAAAATAAATCACAGTTCACTCAGTGGTGCTGCGGCATCGCTTCAAGTAGATTGAAAAGTTACAGGTCAAAAGCCGCAGTAAGTGCACTTAAAAGTGCAGTACCTCAACTGATAGAACGTTGCACTCGTGTTGTAAAGGACTGGGGCACAAGTCCGGAAGACCACGCAAGTCATCACATGAGGCGAAACCGTATTAGAAGCACCACAAAACGATGTGCGTTTCATCTCACATTTGCTGTTTATGACACTATAGTTAGGTTTAGGGTTGGGAGGTAGTTTTTGTTGATTTAAAACTCAATGGAGCAGTAACTTTAAAAACCTCATCAAAAAATGTTCTGGAGAAAATGTAACTCTCTTTTAGTGCCACAGAGCGGACATTTCACGATTGGTGTATTGAATCACGTAATATCCTTTTACGTAAATGTCGTCACAGTCACATCATTTTCATGAGATCAGATTTCCCAAATGTAGACTGGTAAAAGTGATGATTGTCTGAGGAATCTAATGAAACTTCACAGCAACTCTCATGTCCTGTATGATCTCATGTTGAAAATACGCTAATATTTGGAGTTAACAGATCTGTGTAGTATGCTGATGTTAATGAAGTTAAAAGCAATGATAACAGCCCCAGAGGTTGAAATCACAAAAGATGCCACACTTGGGTGGAGAGTGTTCCTTCTCTGCTCTCCAAGCCTACAGACCCATAGAAATCACAGCAATGCTGTGCTGTATGGGAGATGTTTTAAGGCCCTAAAAATCAAAGGAGGATTTTTGTGTTTGTTGAAGGTGTAACCTGCTGGGAGGATTTTATGGAGAATTTAGTAAAACACACATTGCTGAGCTGCAAGAAGTGTGCTATCAGGAGGATAAAACAAGTGGAGTCCCAAACTTTTGCAAAAATGATTACAATGCTATTAAATCCTATAAATGCTATGAAAAGCATATCTTATTTACTCTGGCGTTCAGCATCATGGGCAGTGCAAGGGTTTTTTTATATTTTGTTTTGGCGGGGGGGTATCTGAAATAGATTATACAGTACTGCAATAGACTGGTGTAGAAAAAACAAATCCAGATAATGTTATGGCAGTGTCTGCTAATAGTTTTTATATGAAAATAATAGCAGAAAATGTGTGTAGGCCTTATTTAGAATCTCTGTATGTTAAAAACATGGTCGGACTGGCCATCGGGAACAGCGGGACTTTTCCCGGTGGGTCACTAGGAGGCTGATGCATATTATATTTAGGGATGCACCGAAAATATATGCTTCCCCGGCCCTCAGTGCTCAGGTTTCACTCTCGATCGTTCTAGCCATAATCACAGCGCTACCAAGCAAAGGCCAATGTCAGCGGGAAGCAGTTGCGGAACACGATCGCTTCACGCTCATATCACACGAACACGACAATCCCCTTGACTACTGGCGCATGACCAAAGATGGCTTTCCATCGCTTGCGCAGACTGCACGCAGGTATTTATCTGTCCAAGCACCAGCACAGAGAGAGAGAGAGACTATTCAGTGCAGCATCTCATGTTCTTGATGAGAAGAGGAACCATCTCTCCTGCCAGAAAGCTGAGCAACTTTGGTCTTGAAGAGAAACCTGTCACTTTTACTTAAATAGAAAGCAGTCCAATCTGCTGTGTATAGCAATTACATTCAAATATGTTTAGCCCTGCAAAACTTTGTTCTTCACTTGAGGATGCATCTGTTGTTTACAGTTTGAGGTTGGTTTTAGTTCTATTACTGCTGTTTTGCACAATCATTTTATATTAAAGTATACATACGTTTACATAAACAGAATAGAGGCCCTCTGCCGTTCTGTGTTTTGTCTGTTGTTTTCATTAAAATGACTTTGTAGCATATTTCAACTTTTTGTATTTGAAAGATGCTAGCCTAGAGCTGCTAAGTTCATTACTTGACTGCTGTTTTTCACATCATTGTAGTTTTCTACAATGTTACATTATTTAGATAATTGGTTAAAAAAATCTGTTAAATTTGAATGTTAAAAACTGAATAAAGAATAATATATTTAAGATTGTTTTATATATATTTTCTGTCCAATTTTGGTGCGTTACTTTCAATAAAAGTGTGATCATTTAATTAGTTTGTAGTTTTTCAATTCAGAGTCATTAAATTCATAAAATTAATTAAAAAGTATAATATTAATACAATTATATAAATAAATAACTATTTTAAAATAGGTATATAAAAAAAGGCGTTTTCGACCTAGTGCATCCTGAAGTTTCTGTTTCGGCCCAGAATTTTCATTTCGGTGCAACACTAATTATAATGTAAATATATAAATAAATACAAAATGGCTAACAAACAAAAAAATTGGCTTCAAAATATTATACCCATTAATACCCATAATGCATCATTCCTTATATCTTTGTTTTCACACACTCAGCTTTTTCAACATTTAAAGACTTATGCCCTGTCTACATTAATCCGGGTACATTTGAAAACTGCATTTTCAAGCGTTTTCCAAAATTTGCTTGATGCTTAAATCATGTTACTGCGCATGTGGAAAATCCCCATTGCATGTTCAGTCTGAAAAACGCAAATGTCCTGGTGTTCCGTCGCCGGACACCAATTCCGAGTAAACTTCCCTTCGCCTTTGAAGGAACGCAATGTGATGGTTGTACAAAGTAACATTTATTTTTTAACAACACTATCAAAGTGAGTATCAAGTACAACAGTGCCGCTATAAAACGGGCTGCCATTTTGATTGTTTTGGTTGGATAGATCACATGACTGCGTCACATGACAACAAATACATCATATTCAAAACTTCGTTTTCAAATGTATCCACTTTGGAGTGCGTTTTCAAAAAGCTCAGTTTTTGCGGACAAAAATGCTGTCTCAGTGTGGACGGAAGGCCAAAACGGAGAGAAAAAGATGCGTTTTCAAACGAAAATGTATTAGTGTGGACAAGGCCTTAGGATCAAAGAGAAAGGGAAAGTTCTTACTGAAAGGGACCTGGTGCTAAAATGAAAGCTACATTCAGCACAAGGCATAGAACAGAATGCAGTATCTTCAGGTGCGTTTTTAACATTTGTAATTAAATTGCACTCCTGCGCATGAGTTATAAATGTGTTTTGTTTATTAAATAACTAAATATGTTTTTATTATTGCTATTTGCATATTTCCCCTACAACCTCCATTTGCATAAGCAAGCACCCTAGAAATAATCCCAAAAGTAAATTAATCATGTATTATAATGATTTTGATGAGTCGTTAAAATCAATTAGTGTGTCATGACGCACAGACCGATCAGTTCTATTTATGTGCAACGTAGCAGATGAAAACCATATCATAGAACTCAATAAATAATTAATAATATTATCGATAATAGACGTACACTATCAGTCCAAATTTTGAAACACTTTCTCTTTATTATACTTTATTTTTTTCACATTTTAGAATAATAATTAAGTCATCAAGCGGAAATATGAGAATTATGTTGTGACTAAACAAAATCCAAAATAAATCAAAACTGTTATATTTCAGCATCTTCATAATAGTCCCCCTTTGCCTAGAATTTGCAGACATGAACTCTTGACATTTTCTCAAGCAACTTCTTGAGGTATCACCCTGAGATGCTTTTTAAACTGTATTGAAGGAGTTCATCTATGTTGGGCGTTTATTGGCTTTTCTTTATTATTTGGTCATTACTTTCAAAAACATTTTATTTTTATAAAATTTTTGTTTTGTAATGAAATACATTAATATGGTGGCACAATTATATTTTTGTCTACAAATCAAATTTCAAGATCAAAAGATATTTAAGATCATGAGAAACATTTCAGTCAAGTGTTTCAAAACTTTTGACCGGTAGTGAATATGATGAAACCTATGTCCAGTGAGCCGCTAGAATCCTGAAATTCCCAGTAAAATATAGTCTCCCTATCGGACTCTGGGGCAAAAGTAATAGGTACAAAATATTTCACCAGAGGTCTTTATTATTCCTCAAAAGTGATGTCTGCATCATCCCAGTATTATATCAACTTAACTTTGTATCGCAAACTGATAACAACACCTGTGTGCTCCACTCCATGAAGTTGCGTAATCATAGCCAGTCTGAATAGAGCTTTTCAGATCGAGAAAGCATTTTCCAGTTTTGTGTGAAAAATGCATCAAATAGACTGTGGATGGTCTGTGAGTGTGCCATCTGCAGGCATGAAAACTCCTCACCTTTCTGCGAAATTTGCCGTTTTAAAACCAAAATGGGTCATCTATGTGATTTGTGCAGATCCGATGAGAGCATTTACCTGCTATATCCGCATAGTTACCATAAACTTTGCAACTTTAGGCTCTACCTAACCAATCTTCACTCCTAATGCTGAAACCTGACAGCCAATCCGAATCGGAGTAGGGAAGGTTTTTTTCAAAGTCTGCCACACCGTGAGTCTGTCAACTGAACACATTGCCGAACGAACTGCACATCGGAAAGAAAGCCTGAGGTAAGTAAATTAGCTTACAATGTTAACTGTCCTGTCAGATACAGTGATGTTGCCAATTTCATTATTTAACCCACTGTTATTAACCAATAATGTTAGCTAAGCTAATTGTTCATTTATGGAGATGAGTGACAGCAACCTGGATGTAATGTAGGACAACGTCAACTACAGGATAAAACATGTTGGTATCGTTCTCTTGTTGCACATTATCTATACAACATGTAAGCTAATGCAAGCAGGTACAAGCTCCTATCTGCTGGCTTTTACAGAAATGAGCATGACCTTCGTTTTACATGATGAATACGATGCTGATAAATTACCACTGCACTAATAATTCATAAATACATTTTAAACGATCATGGCCAGAATGATACAGATTTTAATTTAATAATTGTATTGTACTGTAATGGTCCTAATATAAGACAATGTTTTTTTCCCCTCATAATATGTCTGAAAAAGCACTCGTCACAGCCGCATGCACACGGAGCAGAAATGCGCTCCAGATACTGTTCTGTGCGCGTCCGGAGCAGAAATGCTCCCTCGCGAGGACTGTTTTACGCCCGTGGATATAGTTCTGTGCGCTCGTATTACGTATACCTGCATGAATTTATGTGCGCTATTATGGTACTAGGCAAGCACCATAAGAAAGAATTTTTACCCATAATGTGTAACATTCAATAGCCATTCAGACCGTCAGGTACCCCCTCCAACTGTTTCTGCAAAGGATCTCAAAAAACAGGCAGTTGAAGAGGAGAAGAGGGCAAGACTAATGCTAAACAGAGAAAACGGGCCCTTGAGAGTCTGGTTCAGGCAAAAAATAAAAACAGACCCCTCTTACGCTGTGTTTTGGAATGACTTGCCTCCACACATTAAAATGGCCCCCATATTTTATGTGTTTTATGTGTTATTATATTGTCTATTTATTCTTTGTGCAGCACTTTGGTAACCTTGTTGTTTTTTAAAATGTGCTATATAAATAAAGTTGATTGGGTTTTTTTGCTGGCGTATCCTTTTCACCTTTTTTTACCCTGACCAGTTTTCATGCCTGCATCTGAGGCTGAAGCTAACGGTGGGCTTTTAGGACTCAACACTCCTTTACAACAACATTTTAAATGTTATAATAAATCCATTCTGAACTGCAAATATGCTGCATAAGTCTCATTATACAGTGATCTTGTGATCTTATATGGCTGAATTATGAGTCATAACGTCTGCAGTAGCTACAGTATAAGTTATTGTAATCCTATTTCAATTATGGCACAACATTCTGTTCTGCAAATTTTCCTTCCATTCAAATGTATTAAATATGGATTATTTCAGAGACATAACTCTGAAAACAAAGCACAATGTACAGATGGCAAACTTTAAGAAATAAGACTGGTCATTTACAAGTTCTTGCAAAACTCTTTTATTTAGGTCTTGCACATTTTGGGAAATCCAGCTTTTAGTTGTTCAGTAGTCCTCATTTAGAAAGCCTTCTAACATGTAAACAACACTTAAAAACACCCAGCAAGTCAATTACATTAATGACTTCTTACTGATTTAATGTTTCAGCATTCCTTTTCGAGTATGTCATGTTCGATTGTTTCTGCAAAGATGGCTAAGCCCCTGATATCCAGTGACCCTGGATCCGCCCCTGTCCAGGATGGATAACATATCCCAATCTCAAGAAAATGTGTATTTTCTTGACTCTTAAAGGTCCAGCACACTCATGGTGAATTCCTCTTTGTTCTGTGTTCGGTGCCTAAAAGAAGTTCAAAACAGCTGAGCAAATGTTTGCGAACATTCAAACACCAACCATGCCGCTGGGGGAGGCATGTAAAGGAGCACTTAAAAATCAGAATGACTTCATGCCTCATTCTATGAGTACATTCACACAAGATCAGTAAAAGATGTTTGCAGTAGATAATGTGTCAATTGTAATGTTTACTGTATAATATATAATGTATAATAGCACTAATGTGATAGCATTCTATACATGGTTATAATATGTGCAGATAACAGACTGTTATTGTAATTTATGATGACACTGATACTACCGCAAAGATGAGAGTACTAAAGAGTGTTAATGGGTAGAATACAAAAGAATGATGAGGCATATCTTACATGGTGTAAACTGCTTTCAGCTGCCATGAGTGAAGCAGCATATAAACAGAGTAAACGGGCTCTTGTTTTTGAGTAGATTTGATTTGTTTTGTAGAGTAATTAAAGAAAAAAAAAAAGACATGACAAGTACTTAGAAAATGTCTCTATGCAGATGATTGTACAGAATATAGATGAAGGTACATTTTCACCAGCTTGCTAATAACTCAAAGTCAGCCTCAATGTTGGTTGAGCTCCAGGTCACACCCACCGATGACGTGGACCAATGGAAGTTAGGAGCTTAACAGCTAGTACGAAATATTCCTTAAAGTTTGTGCTGGCGAGCTGTTACGATCCACCAAACGAACTGAAAAACAGATTCTTTTTGTCAGATTTTGTTCAAAATGATGTCACACATAGGAGGAGCGTGTGTAAGGCGGGGGGGCTAAGCCTTACCCTGGCAATGGGCATGATGTGTAAGCTATCAATGAATATAGCTACTGTTGATATTTTTTGCCTACATCATTTTCTGTAGCTTCTGAATCAAACTCAAAACAAGCCACCACTGAGATGACTTTGTTAAAAATTAAATCATCAGAAGACACCCTCTCCACTAACCTTTTTATTAACTTAAAAAACGTTTCAAGTCATGCCTTCATGACAAATTCCTGTCTGTGTGGGACTGCTTATTATAGCGTATGCAGGTCCAAGCTGATCCGTAAGGTATGAAAGATAGAGATTGTTACTTATTTGTAACAAGTTTGCAGTTTGGCAGATTTAATAAACAAAATCAGGAATATATGTTTGCTTTTTTCTACACTATTTACAAGGTTCGCACAAGACCCTTTAAATTCTTGATTTTGTCTTATAGAAATTTAAGAACTGTAATTCCTAGAAAATCACCTTGTTTTGTTGAATACTTGAAATGAAAACACACATTTTCTTCTGTGTACATGTATCCATCAAAGATGAGATCCCACACTCCACTATAATTGAAAAATGTATTTTTTAATATCCTATCTGTTCTTTACAGATGATAAAAGAGTAAGAAGAAATATTCATTTTAATCACACATAGCACAGACAGATATGATTAAAAAATCCAGACTTCTGTCTTGTTAATAAACAAACCGGAACATCTGTGCAAGTCTGTAAGATGCACATTAAACTCTTAAATTGACAGTACCATTTTAGTGCTTGTTACACAAGTAAGGGATAATCCACAGCCTCCGGAAGTGCATTTAAAATCGTTTAGCGCACACTTAGCTGTGGATTATCCCAGTTATACCAAGGTCACTTGCCAGAATTTATTATTTACAGCTGTAATATATATATATATATATATATATATATATATATATTAGCCTCTAGTGGCTATAGACCGTATTCATGCTAGCGGCATTTTTGGTTTTTAAAGGGAATGACAGCGAGGCTGTGAGGGATAGACTTACCATCTCTTCAATGGCACGAACGGTATAAAGCTGAATTCCACAACTCATGTTGTCTGGAGTTCTTTGTATACTGAATGATATTGGACAGATATTTTATAAATGTTTTGTCCACGGAACGATCCAAAAACACTTTAAACTGCAGTACAGCACATTGAAGAGATGTTCAGTCTATCCCTCACAGCCTCAATGACATTCCCATTAAAAATGGTAGCGCTAGTGTGAAATAAGGTCTATAGGCAGCACTTCAGCACAGAAACATAATATACACAACACATTACAATTTAAATTTGTAAGTTGCTTTGGATAAAAGACTAAATGTAAATAACAAAATGTAAATATAAATCGTCTTGCATCACAGATGCATTTAATAGGTCCTGATTTCAGTCTCTCACCCTCCATGCAAAACAAGTTGAATTCCATTTATATTAGCAATGCTGATGAAAGTGGTTAGGAAATGTTTTCAATTGCTATAGTTCACTCGACTTGCATTAATCTTTAATACTGAACTGTGATTAAAACTGACCGGAACTAACTGTACATTCCAGCCAGTCAGAATCGAGTATTCGAACAGACCATGGTATAAATGAATGTAAACTTAATGTTATTACTTATAAATTGTACACATTAATTCAGTGACACTTCATATCAGGTCATATATTTTTATATTTATAGTCTTAATGATAAATAAAAATAAACTGATAAGCCTGAATATAGCCCATTATTTCAAGGCTTATTCTTTGTGATCTTTTCTTATAGAGAAAGCTGTATGAGAAACTTGTATTATTTAAAGTTTGAGCATTTATATTTTTATAAAATAACATTATTTTGATGAAAAATGATGTGCAATTTGCTCAAACATAAAAAAAAAAACACATATCGGATATTTAACCGAATCTTGAGATAACAATATTGTCCTATCCCCACTTATAATGGTTTAAGTCTTGTTTTAAATGTTAAACATTAAGTCTATAATGCAGTCATTGTTTACTCTCTGCAGGTTCACTGAATTCACCAGTGCAAAGGTAGCTATGAAAAACTATTACATTTATAAATTAATAATTTATTGATTGGTTACTGTATAAAAACATGCTTAATGTTAAACCTTATGTACTTTATTAGAAATGTTGAATAAATGATCAAGACAATCCCTAGGTGGAATCCGTTTTTATATTTCAAAATTGAATTAGCCTTATACTGGGTTTATTAAACTAACCTACTGAAGATAAAGAACTGTTGCTGAAAAATAACTAAGACTTGACTTAGACTTGTGACCAAAGACTTGAGACTTGACTTAGACTAGGCCTTGACAGACTTGAGACTTGACTTAGACTTGGTCTCGACAGACTTGAGACTTGACTTAGACTTGGCCTCGACAGACTTGAGACTTGACTTAGACTTGGCCTCGACAGACTTGAGACTTGACTTAGACTTGGCCTCGACAGACTTGAGACTTGACTTAGACTTGGCCTCGACAGACTTGAGACTTGACTTAGACTTGGCCTCGACAGACTTGAGACTTGACTTTGAATTGGTCTTGACAGATTTGAGACTTGACTTAGACTTGGTCTTGACAGACTTAAGACTTGACTTGGTCTTAACAGATTTGAGACTTGACTTAGACTTGGTCTTGACAGACTTGAGACTTGACTTAGACTTGGTCTTGACAGACTTGAGACTTTACTTCGACTTTACGACAGGGACTTGTGAACATGTCTGCATGGAACAAAGGTTTTAAAGTGGACAGGTGCACTGGCTCTCTAGAAGTATTGTCCAATTTATCTTAAAGGAATGTTTTACCACAAACTGAAACATTTCTGTAAACATTTACTCACCCTCATGTTTTTCCAAACCTGTATGGCACAACTGTGTTACACCTACTGATGTTGTGGCATGTAAAGCCTCAAATGATGGTGTAATGTGTGCTGTAGTGAAGAGGCTCATGTGCCAGATACTGATACAGTTTGAATAGCATTACCAGAGGTAGACTGTTGCTGAGGAACTGGTTAAGGGTACTTGAAACCAGATAATCAATTTTTGAGACTGGCAAGCCTGAAAGTAGGATAAATTCACTACAGGTGTTACAGCAGTGTAGCGAGTGCTTCATAAGCCACTGTTGACCTAAGGTGTGTGGCATTTAGTGGACATGGTGGAGTTTTATTGTTTTTTTTTTTTTGTGATGACTGTGATGTCAGAAAAAGCAACACACCTCTCGATTACTTTAAGTCAATTATAAGCACTAGTTCCTGTACAGTGTTAGGTGTAACCTGTTAATGTAATTAATTTACTTTTCCTATGAACAAATTAAGGAATCTTTCCTCTTATTTAAGTAATTTAAGTACATTTACCTATGATGTGCTTGCGTTACACACTGTATAGACTTTCAGCAATTGTGAATTTAAAATCTAAATGTAACATCTAATGACAAAATTTGTTTTCTAATTTAACTCGTCTCCTTAAATTCGTTGGCCATACGCCAGCACATGTGACTTTTTGCCAGTAGGCTATAATGTTAAGTCTCTCAAGTGGAAGGATGTCAGCAGAAATGAGTGGCTGGTTTGCTAAATGGAAATATTCGCATTACTTCGAGTTTGTGACACATGCAGACAAGAACATCATGGTAAAATGTAAGTTATGTCCTGGGGAAAAATACTCTCTCCGAAGCTCAAATACCCTACTGAATCACCTGACATGGCAACATAGACACACACTTTTGAGTAATCCATGTACAGCGACAGATGAAATGAACATACAATCACTATTTCAGAAGTAAGGCAGCACAATTGCAAATTTTGAAATATATTTTTTTTTAATTATGAGAATTTTGTAGAAATACATATGAAAATGTATGGAGAAACTCGGCATAAAAAAAGCATAAACAAAAACTCTCTCTCTCAAACTGGCGTCTCTGGCCCCCATTTATCTCGCTCTCCCACCGATCATCTGATTCAGTGCCAGCCGTGCACCCTCACGGCCTGGCCACGCCCTCCTCCTCATCACAAGTATACACTTGTTTCATTGTTTGAATGGAACTGTTAGTTTTTGTTGTCTGTCAGTCAATACATTTTGTTTATTAAGTAAAAAAAGTTTAAAAAAAATTCCCATAACATTGACCTATGTTCCTGACACTCAAAGCATGAAAAAATGCATTTTGCATTGTGATCAGTTGAATGCTACTTTGGTGAATAAAAGTATCAATTTCTTATATAAAAAAAATATTTCCAAAAAAATATTTGGTTTCTTGGATATACGATTCAAAAGATACACACTAAACAAAATGTAATGTTTGACATAGTGGTGGTGCCATAGAGTATGTCTTAGAGACCCCCAATTTGGTATGGGGGCTATTCTTGTCCACCTCTATCATTGTGCCAAATCATTTTCCTATGTACAGTTCTATGTGCTGACATAGACTCCCAATGGAAATAATAATATTAATAATAATAATAACAATACTAACGGATACAATAGGAGCTACAGCACCTTCGGTAATTACTAATAGCTAATTACAAGTGTGTAATTTATGCACCACTAGCGGCACGCAACAGAAATGCAATAATTAAAAATGGTTTCGAACTGCTTTGTGAATATGTCCCCCATCTGCCGTTGATCAAGCAAACAGATAGTCCCGCCCCAAACTCACGCCATTGGTTGAGTCAGTGTTGTGTTGGCTTGAGAAGCTGCTCTAAACAAACAGTCTTTCCAGTTTTCAAGAAAATTAACCTACAAATGGCTGCATATTAAGATGGAATAGAAGAAAGTATTTGAACACTGAAAAAAGTTACACACTTCAGCTATAAAATATTTGAATCAAAAGCCAAGTTAAAAAGACAAGTCTTCACATTTTTTTCAATGTGCATGCTTGGAGCTTGTCTTATTTCAATTGGTAAAAGGTTCCAGATTTTTAAAACAGTCTGTATATCAAATGGCTGAAACAATGACTAGCTGTTAGACGACATCATATAGTCCTGAACTATTGTGCTATATTTAGTTTCATGAAGCATGTATCAAGTTTAAGCTCTGGTAATCGATCGTAGATGGCACTGAAATGACCTAACATCACACACGTGTGCAGAGCGACTGAGGGAGAGACAGATGAGGGATTCTGTGGCATGAACAAACAGTCCGCTGCATCCCAAGAGAGACGGGTGTGGTGTGATCTGTAAACAGTAACATTTGATACGGAGAGTGCATTAAAGAGAGAGACTGCTGATGTCCTAGAGAGAGAGAGAGAGATGTCTTATCTCGGCTTGGGCGCCAGAATCATCAACTGATTTTAGGGTTATCCCACCACCAAAATCCATAAATGACTCCTGTAAAACAAAATTGGAAAAAGACATAAGTATGAGTGTGTACATCCATTTTGTGAACTTCTCATCCTATGAAGCATTGTAAATTATGTAATTAAGATGAAGAAGAGAAATCCAGGCAACGTGTGATTTTAAAAAACAACCCATTTGAATTGAAGGTTATCTTTAAATTGTAATACTTTTCTTTTTATATATACCACGAGTGTTACTGGATTTATCTGCTTCATCTTTGTCTAACACAATCCATGCAATTTTGAGTAGATAAAGATTTACTTTCTTAACACTTATGTTGTGTTCCACTCATTTTGACCCAGTCTGGCTGTGTTCACATTTGGTATCTAAAAGCACACACATACACACAAAATTTGAGAATGATTTTTGTTTTTTTTTCATTTTGTTATACTTTACATCAAAAATGTCCAGCCATTAGAAATGAATGGATTAGACTATAAAATACAGAACATCCTAATCCTTTAGATGAGCACATATATGTGTGTGGGTGGGTGTGTGTTTGCACACTCAAAGTCCTCGGACATGTGCACACATACAAAACACACACACACACACACACACACACACACAATGAGTGTTGAGCACCCTTTTTTGCATTGTCTTTGCATGTACAGTCTTTAAAGGTATATTTCGAGATCTACTTATCATATTTTGTTGTGTTTCAACTTGTTTGAATTGGGATAGTCTGCTGTGAGTTATGATATATCATTGTCCATGTTATGTGTATGTTTCAGTAAATCATTAGGAAAAATGTGACACAAAAAACACTCCTGTGTATTATATTTAGAAGTGTCAATGGGAATTTGAAACACTAATACTCACTGCAGTTTGATTTCTGAGTGAAACAAATTTGCTCATTGCATTATACTAATTGAGATTTTTCCAATCTCATTTTTTTTATGATTTTATGGAAAATTAAGAGAAATAAATAGTTCTTATTTGTAGGCAAATTAAAAAGGATTATATAAGAATTGGTAGGAGCAACTATATGCATTGTAAAGTCCAGATTCTAAGCTTTAAAATTAAACCTATTTTTTTCAGATCAGGCAAGTGGTTATTATTTATTTTCTGCAGCGAGTTCCCTCACTGGACCGGTATAAGCTCAGTTCAGTTAATACTCAAATCACTAAAAATATATATTTTTAAAAAATATCTTTAAAAAAAAGAGCACAAAACTCTTTGTCATACTTACTAAAAAAGAGGTTCATAAAAAGACCTAATGCAATATCTTGTAATAATATATGCAATATGACAGATTTATAAACAGTCTTAGTTGGACGGTCATTTTTGTCTGGAAACACAAAATGTGTTAGCACAAAACACATGAGTTAAGTGATGTAAATCATAAATTATAAGCAAGTTATGGAAACTGATGGTTTTAAGTTTATTGCAAAATATTCATGTATATCCTTCTGAAGCCCGAGCTTTGTGCATTATTCATTTCCCTTTTGGATTTGCAACCAATAGCTCCTAATAAACATGCAAATATAATTTTTTTGAAGACCAAAAAGTTTGATTAAAATCATTGTCCACATACAGTATGTGGACAGCTGGATTAAGTTGTGAATTTTTATATAATTATAAAATTATACAGCTATAGAAAGTCAGATTTCCAGGAGTGTTGGTAATTCATGTTTTTGAGACATTATAGACATTAAAGCTTATTTTCTGTAAATCTGCTTTGGAACAATGTGTATTGGGAAAAGCACAAAAAAAAAAAATTCTACTATGGCAACAAAATCTTAATGTTCTCTCTTTGCACTGTCAAACAAACAAGTGATAGCCAGTGCTGAAGCATTTTATAAATCAGAAATTAGAATCATTAATTCTGATATAAGTATTGGCCAGCATCAACCAATCACTGCCAACCATGTTAAAATAAAATTCTACATTATAAATTGTGAATCTATGTACTGATAACCATTGCCCCATGTCTGCCAAACATGTTGAGTGATCCAAACATCATCTGCAGCCTGAAACTGAACTTTTGGTCAGATATTAGGAGTGAATGCACCCATTGATTCTCAAAGTAATAATCCACAGTAAATATAGGATTTGTAAAGGTAAAATAGCCCTATAGTCCACGTCAGTGGTGTTTAACAGCGTGCCGTTTGCGATAAATCGCTCAATTTTAAAATGGCATATCGGCTGAAAATAGAGACTCTTTTGACTTTTTGACATTCAATGTAAATACTTAATGAGTTTTCTCACCAGATGTAGTTTTGTTGGGGTTTCTCCCAAAGACAAACTTCACTGAGATTGGCGCCATGTTTTGTCACATGACACAGTGTGTCAAAAGTTTAAGCTTTTACAGACAGCCCAGTGTATTCTGGTTTAACCCTCTGGGGTTTGACATGCCTTGACATTTGTGCTTTTTTCATTTGCTTAAAAACATATTAATGGCTAAAGTGTGATAACACTGTATTCAGCACAAACATGGCTACAATAATACGTGAGCAACCTGTGTGTACATGTTTGTATTGTTGAGAAAATAACGTTTATGCATGGTTTTTGAAAAAAACTAACATTTTAAGTGATTGAAATAAGGCCATATAACACATACTAAACATTTGTCCTCAAGCCTTTTGAGAACTAGATCTTGTAGCCTAGAATTTTTGCTACAAAATGATGTGAAAACCAATTTTAGTGTTGAAAGGTAATATGCGAGGAGGCGTGAATGATCATGAATATTGATGTGATTCACACCTGAGGAGACAATGACCCCTCCCCTGGGCCTTTAAATGAAGAATGTGACAGAAAGAGAATGAATGTGAGGAGACTTAATGATAAAAACCAAGTTTTAAGTTAAAAGAAGTAGTCTGACTATACATTTTCTTTACATAAAGACTTTACTTAATTTTAGACCTACTCTACCATTTAAAAGAAGTCGCTTCTGTTCACCAAGTCTGGAGTTATTTGATCCAAAATACAGTAAAAACAATGATATTGTGAACCCTTTTTTACAATTTAAAAGAACAGTTTTCTATTTAAATATATTGTAAAATGCAATTTGTGATCAAAGCTTATTTGTGATCGTTATAAGAAGTGATTTTCTAATATGGGCATATTTAAAGTGCATTTTACTCATTTAACCTGAACACATATTTGCAAGCACAAGCTTTGTTGATGATAATGAGGCATTATAAACACTAGATAAAATATAATCTAAACATTCATATTATTTTTATATCATGTTACATATCATATTTATATCATACAGCATACAATTTTAAATACCTGCTTTAGCCGAAACAGCATTTAAATGTAACTAAAACTTGATTATTAGGACATATTTCAAATCTCTGAATCCTGGCTGGCAAGTCTGGAAACAGTACCACTATAAAATATGTACATGTTTATATAAAATAGCATGTCAACTAATATGTAAGTAAAACTAAATGACTTACTCGTCCGAAATTGTATCCTTGGCTAGATCAAGTCTCTCTTCAAAATACAAATGTTCATTGGAGTTCCGCTCTTCTTCTGAGGAAAATGTGAACTCTTCGTCACCATCCAGGAGTTTCCTCGCCTGTGTATCGTGCGATCTTCCAAATGCGCAGAAAAGTGAATGAACTAGATGTTTTGAAGGCACAGTCGGGGGCGTTCACCATTTGCAGTGATCGTCTCAGCACATTACCGTATGAATATCGCCCTCCGGGTGTGATCACATTAGGGACAATTAGCTGAGCCAGGAGAAACTGTACATCGGTTTGTTTCATACAGATTACATTGCAGGAGAATATTTGTTTTAAATTTGAATAGTTTTATTTAAAAGTAGCTTTCTTTAGACATATATTTCATGTTTGTGTGATAAGTATTCACGGAGTTTCAGTTCATTTTTGTGATGTGTTTCAGATATATGCTCGTGAACGCAGAGACTGCTGAAAGCTCACCCTTTTTATTTCCTTTATTTTACAAAAGCACAATGTGTCATTGTTATTATGAGTGTACACAAATAAAAGTAGACCCTTTATAGTCTCTAATGATGTCTTACACTTATCTGTATGCCCAAAAATGAGGGAGTATTTTATGTTGTTTCCGCTGTAATGACGGAAAAAAATCCAGCAGGATGCGTCCGTTGACCCCAGAGGGTTAAATTAAATTAAATTATGCAAAGCATGTAGTGACAACAAAACACACAGTCCACACAGAAGACGTGGAGTCTCATGAGGATGTACAAATACAGTATATATGTAGTTTGAGAGTGTAGGGAGACAGTCTTGGTTTGTTATTCACAATGCTTCAAGCAATTAGCGATCACATTTATTTAATTTATTTATTTATTTTGCCATGATTTACATTTCCATGGTAACTTCTCTAATTGGTGGATCTTGCTTTAGGATTATGGGTAGTGTAGTTCTTCACTAGGAACAACAAAAAAACAATGTTGTAATGAAGCATTTGTGTTGGCAGCACAGATCTTTAGCAAATACTCTGTTACCACATCAATGTGATCTGCGTGTCTTAATATAACCTTTTTTGTTGTATAATAAAAATTGCAATTGTTTTCTTTTTTCCTTTCATTTCAGTGACCAATAAGAAACCAACAAAGGTTTTCATCACAAAAGTCAAGCAGTTCCAGGGTTCAACGTCTTTTGTAAGAAGATCACAGTGGACAATCGACCAGCTGCAACAGGTCAACGGCATCGACATCCGGGTGAGTAGATAAGCTGTTCTACTGGCTTTCTCCATTTCCACTGTCTCCTCACAGATGCCAGAGAACTGTTTGATTAATGATATTATCCATTTTTGATGTTCCTCCTGCAACATTTAGGATTGCGCAGAGTTTGACTTGACATTTGAGAATGGATGTGACCAGTGGACGGCAGGTTCTGCTGTAGAGAAGTGCACGTTTGTCCAAATCCTCCATCATACCTGCCAGCGGTACATAGCCAACAGAAAACCAGAGTTTGTCAACTGCCACTCCAAACTGCTGGGAGGTGAGGAGACTCAGACATACAATTTTATTGGTTGAAAGCTCACCCGTGTCTGCTTTAGAGCAATGAATGCTACAGCTCCAACACATTCCACTGCATTTTCTTAATCTAATAAGCACAATAAGTGTGCTACTTAAGTGTTGTGTATGTTTATAGTGTAGTATGGAAACTCGAGAATGAAAAGCAATTACAAATTATCCATGTTTATGAAAATGGCTGAAAAACGAATTGGAAAACTGCAGCTGCAGCTTAGCTTCTTACAAAATGTGTTTTTCAGAAGACAAGGAACATTATAACTGATATACACTCCCACTCTTCTCTCAATATGGAATTCATCAGGAAGACAATTTAGAGATCCAAAAACTAGGGCTGTCGATTTAACGTGTTAATTCGTTATTATATGAAAAATAACACAATAAAATCAACACGGTTTATCAACCCCAGACTGGAATCTGTGGCAGAAGGTGGCAGACTGCGTGACTCTTGTGAGGCAACATACCTCATCAAACCAACGAGAGCAACAGGCAGCACAGCCTCCCACAGATGACAAGCTCTTGCGCTTTAAGATAGCTGGACCGAGCACAACTAAATACAGGGATATTGAAGTGTGTTTTTCAACTTTTCAAACTACTTTTATCTTGACACAGTGTCCTAAACACACAGTGCTTTTGACTAGAAATGCTAAAAACTAGTGAGAAGTGAGGCAGCCAAAGTAAGATGCTCCAAAAGCGTCCATCTGATACATGAGGACACGGACCAACAATTAAAAAAAGGGCAGACAGAAGTAGGACAATGATAGAGTTATGTTCAATGATATCGAACTAAAACAAACAATATTCACTTTTAAATCACCCTTTTATATTGTGTCAGTCTCTGTATTGAATTGTCTAAATTATATATTATTATTAACATTTAATTTAAAAAGAACATGAAGTCTTTTGTGATTTTAGGTGAAGCTCTGGGATGATTTCTGTCATTTTTATGTGTGACTTTTAAATTAATACTTTTAAATCTTTGTTAAAAGCCAAAGACGCATTTCCATTAAGTGAATTATGAAGTACAGTGCATTCAGAAAATACATTTTCTTATGTTGCAGCCTTATGCTAAAATGCTTTAAATCATTGTATGATTGGACATTTTAATCAAAGAAAACATTCCCTGTCTTTGGTCAGTTAGGATCACTACTTTATTGTAAGAATGTGAAATATCAGAATAATAGTAGAGAGAATGATTTATTTCAGCTTTTAGTTCTTTCAGCACATTCCCAGTGGGTCAGAAGTTTACATACACTTTGTTAGTATTTGGCAGAATTGCCTTTAAATTGTTTAACTTTGGTCAGATATTTTAGGTACCCTTCCACAAGCTTCTCACAATTAGTTGCTGGAATTTTGTCCCATTCCTCCAGACAGAACTGGTGTAACTGAGTCAGGTTTTTAGGCCAACTTGTTCGCACATGCTTTTTCAGATCTGCCCACAAATGTTCCATCAGATTGATTTTGCCACAACTTTGGAGGTATGCTTGGGGTCATTGTCCATTTGGAAGACCCATTTGTGACCGAGCTTTAACTCCTGGCTAATGTCTTGAGATTTTGCTTCAATATATCCACATAATTTTCCTTCCTCTTGACGCCATCTATTTTGTGAAGTGCACCAGTCCCTCCTGCAGCAAAGCACCCCCACAACATGATGTTGCCACCTCCATGCTTCACGGTTGGGATGTGATCTTTGGCTTGCAAGCCTCACCCTTTTTCCTCCAAACATAAATATGGTCATTATGGCTAAACAGCTCAATATTTGTTTCACCAGACCAGAGGACATTTCTCCAAAAAGATGGATCTTTTAAAATCTTTGTCCCCATGTGCATTTACAAACTGTAGTCTGGCATTTGTATGGTGGTTTTGGAGCAGTGGCTTCTCCCTTGCTGAGCAGCCTTTCAGGTTATGATGATATAAGACTCGTTTTACTGTGGATATAGATACTTCGGATATAGTTTCCTCCAGCATCTTCATAAGGTCCTTTGCTGTTGTTCTGGGATTGATTTGCAAACTACGTTCCTCTCTAGGATACAGAATGCATCTCCTTCCTGAGTGATATGATGGCTGCATGGACCCATGGTGTTTATACATGCATACTATTGTTTGTACAGATGAACAAGGTACATTTAGGCATTTGGAAATTGCTCCCAAGGATGAACCAGACTTGTGGAGGTCCATCATTATTTTATTTTGGTATTTTCTTTTGATTTCCCCATGATGTCAAGCAAAGAGGCACTGAGTTTGAAGGTAGGTCTTAAAATAAATACGTACACCTCCAATTCAGTACACCTCCTATCAGATGCTCATTTTCTAAAGGCTATAATTTTCTGGAATTTTCCAAGCTGCTTAAAGGCACAGTTAACTTAGTGAATGTAAACTTCTGACCCACTGGAATTGTGATATAGTCAATTAAAAGTGAAACAATTGTTGTAAAAAATTAATTGTGTCACGCACATAGTAGGTGTCCTAAACGACTTGCCAAACCTATAGTTTGCTAATATGAAATCTGTGGAGTGTTTAAAAAATTTGTTTTAATGACTTCATCCTAAGTGTATGTAAACTTCTGACTTCAACTCTAAGGTCTCACAGCTGAAAATGCATATCAGAGCAAAAAACAAACTGTGAGGTCAAAAGAACTGCCTTTAGAGCTCAGAGACAGGACTGTTTCAAAGCACAGGTCTGGGGAAGAATACAAAACATTTCAGCTGCATTGAAGTTTCTCAAGAGCACAGTGGCCTCCATAATGCTTAAGTGGAAGAAGTTTGAAACAACCAGGATTCTTCCTAGAGCTGGCTGCCTGGCCAAACTGAGCAATTGGCAGAGAAGGGGATCACAAACCCAATGGTCACTCTGATTGAGCTCCAGAGATCATGTGTGGAGATGGCAGAATCTTGCAGAAGGACAAACTCAACTGATCTGGGCTTTATGGCACAGTGGCCAGACACCAATGAAAGCCTGGAATTTACCAAAAAAATAAATAAATAAAGGACTCTCCGACTATGAGAAACCAACAATTGTTTGGCCTCAATGCCAAGCATAATGTCTGAAGGAAACCAGGCACTGCTCATCACCATCCCAAAGGCGAAGCATGGTGGTGGTAGCATCATGCTGTAAGGGTTTTTTTTCAGCAACAGGGACTTGGGGACTAGTCAGTGTTAAAGGAAAGCTGATTGCAGCAAAATACAGATATCCTTAATGAAAACCTGGTTCAGAGCACTCAGGAACTCAGACTGGGCCAAAGGTTGACCTTCCAACAGGACAACGACCCTAAGCACACAGCCAAGACAATGCAAGAGTGGCTTAGGAACAACTCTGTGAATGTCCTTGAATGGCCAAGCCAGAGCCTGGACTTGAACCCAAACATACATCTCTGGAGATACCTGAAAATGGCTGTCCACCGACGGTCCACATCCAACCTGACCAACCTTGAGAGGATCTGCAGAGAAGAATCCCCAAATCGAGGTGTGCAAAGCTTGGTGCATCATACCCAAAAATACTTGAGACTGTAATTGCTCCCATAGGTGCTTGAATTAATTTCTGAGTTAAGGGTCTGAATACTTATATCAATGTGATATTTAAGTTAATTTTATTTTTTTTATACATTTGCAAAGTTATCAAAAATCAGTTTTTTGCTTTGTCATTATGGGTTTAGGGTTAGGTTAGGGGGTTAGGGTGTAGATGGATGTAAAAAAAATAATTTAAAGCATTTAAGCACAAGGCTGCAACATAATAAAATGTGAAAAAAATGAAGGAGTCTGAATACTTTCTAAATGCACTGTATCTAATCTAATTGCCTGTAACCTAACAACATTATTCATGTTTGGAGGACTTTTCTTGTACCCTGAATACTCTCATTCTTACCTAATTTTAAAGAGTTTCCCTGGTAAAAGATGTTTCCTTCAGTGCTGTTGCTATTTAAACAGTGTTTTGGGGGTGTCACCCTTACCCCCCCTCCCTGCCAGGTACTTTTTAGCAACCTTCCTCCCACTTCACAAATAATAGCTATTAGTGTAGCTTATTGTCTTTTTTCTTTAGGTTGGTCTCTGACTCACTGACTGACTTTAATAGTGTGGGAATTAGAGCAGAGGTTCCTGCTCTATTTCATGCTCAGATCCTGTTGCCTGGCAGGACTCAGTCGACTGATCCATTTAAAGCTGAATAAATATTAATACACTTGATTGTGAGGCATTCACTAGCTAAAATAAATATAGTAGTTTTTGAATGTTTTGTTAAAGGAGACAGCCCATATTCTGAATCAGGCTTTACAGTATTTAAATTGCAAGGCTCACGTTGAATGAAATAGTAACTTTCAATAGAATATATTTCAATATTCGAAATCACAATATTTTCAGAAATAAAAATGTAAAGAGTTGCTTTGTCTTATGGTACCTTAATAGAATTATATGAATGCACTAGTATTTACATTTAGCAACATTTTACCCTCCTTACAAGTTTTAGAGACATGAAAATGACTTAGTCACTTGAATCAGTGCAAGGCAGTGTTGTAGTCAAGTCACTAGATCTAGAGTTGATACTCCAGTCCTCACTGCTCAAGTCTGTCCATGTCACCGATATAGTGTCTGAGTCGAGTCCATCTCAAGTCCCTGTTATGCACAAGTCCTTGTATATGTCGCAAATTAAATGTATAAAATAAATCTTATTATAAAGGTATATCTGTGGTTTACAGTGAAGAAATAGATGCAGTTTTTTTCTGAACTATCATCTAAAGTTTATCTTCGTTCAATATACCTGTATGATTATGTCAAACATGCAACAGGTTGATAATTACTGTACATATTTAACACTTCTAAAGTCTGAGAAATGTTCTAAAAATGTAAAGTACCATCAGACAGACGGTATGCATCTTTGCTGCTTAAATTATTAACCCACATACAGTAATGTGAGTTGACTTCAATATCATATTTCATATTTAAACTTTATAACAGCCATTTTTGATTGAACAAGTTTTGAAGTGAACTGCATTTAAAATAAACTCAAAGACATAATTTTAGCTATGACATAATTTTTATTGAAATATTCTTTCACAAACAGTAACTTATGCGCTGCGTTGATGAAGACGGGGTCCCATTCATCCTGTTAGATCTCACATGTATCTTATTCACATATAAATTTAGATAAATATTGTTTGCGATCAGTTTCTGCGATTTCTTTGTGAAAAGTTGAAATCTTCCAACAGCAGCGGCGGGTCAATTGAGTCTAATAGAGCAAATGTGAGTTTTTCCTGATCCACTGATCCTAATGGAAATTTAAGAAGCCCAAGTCTCCAATAATCTGTAGGAAAGGTGTTGTATCAATCTCACAAACAACTTTTTTTGGGCATTTTCAATTCAAATTAAGTGGCGCGACCATTGAACGCAGTTCTTTTCTCTGCTGTGAAAAGAACCCATAAGTGTCGGAACGGAGTGTTTGTTTGTAAACAGTATGGCTGCAACTAACGATTATTTTATAATCGACTTATCTAACGATTATTAGAACGATTATTTGGGCGATTACTGCAAAGATTAATCATTAGCTCTTTACCGATTATTCGGCTTGTGTCCCGACTTAAAGGTTGTATTAAACTTGCTTACTAACAATAAAGAGGACAAAATCATCTTTTAAAAATACCTCTAAATGACATTCACTGAATTAAAGGGAAAAAATACTTGGATTTTTATTGTTTAATTAGCGAAGAAGCAACATATAAGTTATTTAGACTTCCTTTAAGAGAATGTATCTTAAATATAAGTGTATTTTTTTCACTTGTTCATATTTTTTTTTTGAACTTATATTCAACATAAATGCTCTTAAAGCAAGTCTAAATATCTTAATGTTGCTTCTCAGGTTAATTTAGATTTTATAATAGGATTTTTTGATATTTTAATATATTTAAATATTAAAATGTATTAAATATTATATTCAGAATTCTCTGATAACAATTTTGTTCTTCTGTAGTATAGCTGCAAAAGTAAATGTACAGAGGGAGTTTTAGATATTTATATTGGAAACAAACCAAAAAATATTTTTTGTCTACACAAAAAACAAGAAGTCTACACCCTCACCTTTTTGTTCACTTGATTTCAATCCATCTTTAACTCACAAAATCAATGTCTTCTTTATAGAGCTGCGTATCGCTGATTTTCTTCACCATAAGATACTCACCATGACACTCATATTATAATTCACTCTGTCGCGAGCAATCACTCTAGACAAGATCTAGCTGCTGCAAGCGTGTGCCAGTGATGAGCGTCTCCACGCGAGACAGTGTATCAGCCGGGAGAAGTTTGAGACTCTCTTGCGCTGTTTTTCACGTGACTCATAAGCGACTCGGACCACACAGACAAATGCCAGTTTCGGAGTTTGTGCTTATTTATACAGCCTGCTTTCTTATTATTTGAACTTTAATAAAGGATGCATCAAATACAGGATATAACAGCACAGTGTTTCCTTTTTAGACGCTGAACACCAGGTACGGCTCCGCTTTTTTCACAATGACACTGCTTCTGTATTTACTTATTTAGCATTTTTGTATTATAATACTCTACGATCTACATCACCTTAATCTGTGTGGAAAGTTTGGAGTGCATCTGGACTGTGAACTGTTCTTTCTTCCTCTCCTCAATCAAGCGATAGCTGAAGTGCTGCTCTCCCGCATCATCATTAGCATTTCAAAACATCTCATGTTGTTGCTGATATCAGACGACTATTTGACAATGAACATTTTTGGCGACAATTTTTTATTGTCGATAATGACGACTAATCGTTTCAGCCCTAGTAAACAGTAACTCCATCTGTTGAATTGGCTGAATGAGCTTTAAGTTTTGTTCTTGGGTAGAAAGAACAACAAGTTAACAGTTGTAACAAGTCCTTTCCTCCAAATTCAGAATGCAGTCAATGCTCGAGTCAGAGTCATTAGTGTTCCAAGTCCAATACGAGTCATGAATATTAAGACTCAATCTTGACTCGAGTCTGAGTCCAGGACTCAAGAACCACAACACTGACGCAAAACATTGAAGATAATTTGGCCATTGCGTGTTCTTGCACCACTAGTAGTATTGTCAAAAATACCAGTACTCTGGTACCAAGTCGGTACTCAAACAAAAAATTATTTACGATACCAGAATTTCTGAAGGTACCAGGGCACCGAGAACCGGGTCTACCCGGTTCCCATGCAGAGTCGGGAACTTTCGAACGCTCACAACAAGCAAAAGATGGCGATTTGAGGCTGATGAAAAGGGAAACATCATAGATCAGCAAAAACATATTTGTAAACGCTGCTTTCACAATTTTCTGACGAAAGGAGGAAACACATCAAACTTAATAAAGCACCTGAAATACAGACACCCGGATTAATTCAAGCAAATAAAGCAGGCGAGTTTAAAAGCATATTATCATTTGCATTAGGGCTGAAACCTTTAGTCGACATCATCGAAAATACAAAATTGTCAAGAAAAATGTTCGTAGTCTAATAGTCGTTTGATCTCATTTAACGTAACATGAAATCACATTAAACTGTAATGATGAAGCGCAAAAGCTGCAGTTCATGTCTGATGGAGGAGAGGAAGAATTACACAGATCAGTCCAGATGCACTCTAAACTTTCACAGCTTCATCTTATGTAGATCCCAAAGTATTAGGGAATTATAAAAAAATAATAATAATAAATTCAGAAGCATTCTCGTTGTGGAATAAGCGGAGCCGGAGCTCTTTAAAGGAAACACGCGTTACATCTTAAATGCAGTTATATTTAATGCGTTCTAGCTTTATTAAAGTTCAAATAATACAGAAGCAGATCATGTTAATAACTATAAATTCAGAAACTGGCATTTCTCTGTGTAGTCGGTGCCTCTTCTATGAGTTGCGTGAATGTCCCGATCTAAGGGGGAGAGATTGAAACTGCACCCGGCTGAGAGAGACTCTGCCTCGGGGACGCTCATCCTTCGAGCGCGGACGCTTAATGCAGCTAGATTAGAACGCGATTGCTCGCGATTTATTTAATCATAATATATGTTACTGTGCATTTCTTATCGTGAAGAAAATTGGCAATATGCAGCTTTATTAATACGAGAGCACTTTGCACATTAGTTTGGAAATAGTTTTTTATTCATTCTATTGTATGCATGTTTATTTAATTATTTTTTAGTACTTGGTAAAAACTTAAAGTAAAAGTTGCAAAAGTTGCAGCAAATCTTTATATAAGTGTTCAGAAATACTTGAAGCATACATTGTACAGTTTTGTTATAATTAAAAAATAATATATTTAACTTGAAGTGTTGCTCAATGGGATATTTTTGTTCTTAGTGCTGCTGCTAATGTTTTGTTAACTTTGTTAATAATAGTGTTGTTCAGTAACCTGAACAGTTGTTTTTGTGTTCTGCTTTGGAACGAAAATGGTATCGAGTACCGTGAAATTTCACTGGTATTGGTACCGACTACTGACATTTTGGAACCGTGACAACACTAACCACTAGCCACCACAATATTTAAGCTGGAGTTTTCCACTATTTGCTTATCCTTTATTGAGGTGTTCAGAGAGGTTGCTAGGGTGTTGCAAGCAATCAGCTTACTGGCTTACCCTTGAGTCTTTATGATGTTTTAGTACTTTGATATGACTTGGGACCGATTGTTAAAAATGTTATATAGCTCACTGGTGCAGCGGTGGCGTGGTTGAGCATCTGTCTGGCAAGAAAGCGATAAGGGTGTATACACCTGTGCCAGATAATGATTAACACCTGTTTTCAATTGCAGTGAGCTTGGGGAGAGCGGTATATAAGGGACCACGTCAGCGACAAGAGCAGGGAGATCTACCCGTCTGAAACAGACTGTCTTTTGTGAAGCTGTATTTGTAATGAGTGTAATGTTAAAAAGCAATTTTTAGTTTGTTTACTAAAAGTAATACCTTTGAGTTAAAGTATCCACTTCCCTGTGTCCTCCTTTCCCTCTCTACGTGAAGTCTTTACACTCTGTAAAGTGCTTTACAAGCACCACTAATAATCATGAGAGCCCCTCTGGCCCCTCCGTTGTAAGTCTCACACCAGTGCAAAACCAATACCTTGAAGCTGCTAAGGTGAGGAATGAAAACCGTGGGGGATTTCACCACAGATCAGTTGGACAGAGACAAGGAAATTACAATTTCATTCATAAATTCCTCAATTTACCAAACATGTGACAAAATCAAAAACGTATACTGATCTGTACACACCCAGGGCTGGACTGGTAATCTGGCATACCAGGCATTTTCCCGGTGGGCTGACGCACTTTTGGGCTGATCAGGGGTGGACTGTCCATCAGGAGAATTGAGCGGGCCGGTGGGTTGGCCGAGAAACGTGCCGAATGGGCCGGGGTAAGATCAAATGCGCCGCCGCGTTATTCAGAACGGACCACAAAACGGTGCCGCGATATGCAGAAAAGGACAGAGAGTACGACATTCTGAACTCTCCAGGAAGTCCTGTAAGTGTCTGTTTGTAGACAAGTTCACAGTTGTTTAATTCGCTTCTTATTCAAATTCTGGTAAAATTCACCTCCAGTGCCATTCATTGGGCAGTGGTGGCTCAGCGGTTAAGGCTCTGGATTACTGACCAGAAGGTTGGGGGTTCAAGCCCCAGCACCGCCAAGACACCACTGTGTGGCCCTTGAGCAAGGCCCTTGATCCTATCTGCTCCAGGGGCGCCGAATCATGGCTGACCCTGCACTCTGACCCCAGCATAGCTGGGATATGTGAAAAATAAATAATTTCACTGTATATATGCAGAAATGTATGTATAATGTGTGACAATTGGGCAATTAAATTAAAATTAAATTAAATTAAATTCTAACCGATCTATTGAGCATCTACATCTGAGATGTTGTTTGTGAGTAGCGCTCAAATGTTGCACAACACATGAAAGCTAAAAATAGACGTGACTGTGTGTAAACAGAGCAGCACCATTCATTAATGCGCTGGAGCTGCGCTTGCATTTTATATATTTACTTATTAAACAGTCTTTTGTGATTCACAGAGCTATCATACTTCCTCAAGTGGCTTTGCATAAAATGCACGAGTCATATTAACTGCTTTAAGGGTGTTTTAATGGTTCTTTTATGTCATTTTTTGAGCTTGACAGTAACAAACATGACTAACACACAGTATCGGATTTGGATCAGGCTCGTCGTACCGATACCTGAGCCTTATGAAAGCTTCAGTATCGGAGCCAATACCGATCCAGGTATCAGATCGGTGCATCCCTAGTACAAGGTTGTAGTCTTACCTTCCAAGTGAGGGGGAGGGCAGTGGAGTTATATGTCCCTTTAACATTAATGAATAGTAGTTGTAGTGTTTTATCTTCTCTAGTTGAACACTGGAATATATAGGTAACATGAAAGAAAGCACCTGGTTGTTGCTTGGTTGTGACTGTGGGTGATCTCTGTTTCTGTAGATAAAATGAAAACCGTAACAAATATTTATGCATGAAAAATGGTCTAGAAATTTAAATGAAGTGCTTGGATATTTAGCACACAATTTCTTAAAGGTTATCTGTTATTGGGTACCACAGCTTTTTATTTCCATTAACTAATGAAGTTTGCTGATGAACTTTGGTTGCTCTCAGTTGGCTCCCTACTGTTCTACTCCATCAAACGTTTACCATTACACAGTAGAATATGTAGTGGTCTACATATCTTGGTCCTTACCTTATTTTCCACTCTGGTTGTGTAGGTAACAGCGTCCTGAACAATGCAGTAGACAGCGCTACCAGCGCAGTGCAGAAGGCCAGTCAGGCACTGAATGAGCGTGGCGAGAGACTGGGACGTGTGGAGGAGAAGACAGGCGAAATGAAGAATAGTGCACAGCATTTCGCTGACACTGCACACAAGGTAAACACGCCACCACAAGATTGTATGCTTATTTCAGTTCCTGTTGATTTTCAAAAACTGGTGTGCTGTGAGTGAACCATACTGTTGTTTTCATGGATGGGTAGAACACAAAGTATTCTGTAAACTTGTATTAAATACTATAGTCTAAATGGCTCTTGCTTCCAACGAGGTCATTCTTTTTACCAGTGGATGTGATTTTTACTTAAAGTATTCTGAGCTAAATACTAAAAATACTCTCTCTTTAATGTATTCCGATATTTCAGTCTTTTTCAATACATATTCATAAAGGCAAGGCACAATTGGAAGAATTATGTTTGATATGTCTTATTTGAAATGCTGCATTTCCATTTGCCAGCAAATTGTATGAACTTAGCACTACCTTGAGATGTTTCTGTAGATTAGATGTGAAGTTGGATGCTGACGTTCTTCCATATTATACAATTTTAGACAAGCAGATTGTTTCATTATTATACATGAGTAAGATGTATTTTCATGATCTAATGTCTACCATCGAACCTTTTGGCAACGGTGGACAATTTTTTAAAGTATCTCAAAAACCTCAACACGCAATTATATAATTTCAACCCACAACCTTGTTCCCAAATTGGCATGAAAGTGCGACCATGGCAACACTGTTCAATGGAAAAGAGAGCCAGAGGACGAGTGTGCAGTGTGTAGTGTGCACTTCTGTGCTGTTCAGAAAATCTCTTCAGAAAAATGGTCAAGGTTCTCACTTTTCCATTTACTTCATTTTTGTATTCTGAATTCGAACCCCATTACGTGTATTCCCTAACAGCCCAACACTGGCTGTTTCTACCATTTACCATATGACCAGGCCCAGATGGAATTCATGTTTTCTGTGCTGATTTTCGATAGAATTCTGTGCATTGCAGAGCTGAGAGTACAAAATCCTTATTGATGGCTGAAATAATTATCAAATAAATGAACATGCAAGGGAGGAGGGTATAACTTTGAGAATGTTGGACGCTCAAATTCCCTGGAATTCTCTTGAGTGGGACTGCTTATTAGATGATATGACTGGCTTAATTTATGATTTTGTATTACAGTAAATATACAGTAGGTTTCCATATGCTGATGGAACATTAACAGTCCCTTTTCTCTCTCTCTGTCTAGCTCGCCATGAAGCACAAGTGTTAAGTTATCGCCATATCTTTGAAGAATCTGTACCAATTCAACAGGCCCCGGCACAGTCTCGGCTGTCAGAGACTCTTGATGGGATGTGCATGAAGTATCATATGAGTAGATGAGGACTTTGTGCATCACACTGTTGCCTAAATCTAAATGGCTCTTGCCTCCAACAAGATAACTCTTTTTCTTTTCCATGGATGGGATTTTTGGTCATTAAGCTTAAGTATTGTTTCCTGTGTTCTCACTGTATTACAGACCTTCTAATTATTATATTTTTTAAAGATTCTTACAAGGTGTAAAGTAGTTTAGATTTCAAATGCCTGCTGATATCTCTGAAATATCATTCTGCATTGTTTGCAATAAGTGTTTGACAAGTGCCATAACATAATCATTTTTGTGTATAAAATTACAAATATATTTTTTAAATCTCAAGACCTGCTCTTTTCTAAATCATTTTGTTTCCTACTATAAATTTGTAGTAGAAAAACAAAATGATTTTGATGAACTGCCTCTACTCATTCTTTCATTGTTCAAGTATCTCCCACACATTCAGTTAAGGCCCACAGTACTCTCATTATGTGTTAATGCAGCATGTAAATCTGGAAGGATCCTCACTGATAAATCTCACAGATAGGGTGGGCAATGCCCCCCTAGAGTTTTCTTGTGCTCCCCAGAAACCTTTGCTGCCCCCCAGCCCAGTCGGATGACAAAACAACCAGCAACCCCCCTTCCTTGGTCAGATGACAAAACAAGAGAACCTTTTGCCCACCCTAAAGGTCAAGATACCCCCACAAAGATCTCCTCCTAGTACCAGCCATGGTTGGTAGTGTCTGGTTCTGAAGTTACCATCTGACTTTTTAACAATTTTGTATAAAATGTTCTTTTGCTGAAGAAGCTCTGACGATAGCATATGGCGTACACTTCTGTATTTCTTTTTTGCAACAGTATTTCGAACTAAATTGTGTTTGATTCAATATTTAAAAACTAGTGCTCTCTTGATAAATGCACACTGCATTCAAAAATTCACATTTATGCCATAGGCTGAAAAATCAGACCACTGTTCACTATGGTTATCTTTTACTTGGAACACTATGAAAATCTTATCTTTATTTTTGTGTGGCATTAACTGTCATATGTATATGGACACATTCCATTGAAACACTCTTAAGAACTCAGATGCATATTGGTGTCTCTTTGAGAGCAAAGCTGCCAAAGACTGCCGTGACAATAACCAAAATGAAATTTAGTGTAGTGCCAGAAAAGCGCTATATAAATGTAGCATTCATTCACTCAAAGTGCTTTACATCATAGCAGGGAAATCTCCTCAACCACCACCAGTGTGCAGCATTCACCTGGATGACTGCAACCATAGTGCACCAGTACGCTCACCAAACATCTATCAGTGCAGATTTGCCACAGTCCAAATCACTGAGATCACATTTTTTTCCTCATTCTGATGGTTGATGACTGAAGCTCCTGACCCATATCAGCATGATTTTATACATTGCACTGCTGCCACACGATTGGCTGATGTACCTAATAAAGTGCTCGTGAGTGTATGTATGTTTTTCTTTTCTTTTTACCTGTACTTTCTGTTTTAAATACATTGGTCAATGGAACCTCAGTTGAAAACTCTGGGTCTAAAGAAGTTTCTGTATAAAGTAGTACTTTATGAATAAGAGTACAGTTTTGTATGAAATTATTAAGGCATTATAAGTCAGTAAAGAAATTATTAGACAAATGACTTTACAGAATAAAATGCCTTTAGATTTTGACCTTTGACCTAACATTGTGGACCGCCATTTGGTAAAGAATGTAAAATATATAGTATGTTCTTGATATATCATCTAATGTTTCTACATTTACTGGACGCATTTGATTAAAAGCAGCAACATTGAAAACTGAACAATGTTACAAGTATGAGATTGTATTTTTGCTGACTAAGAAGATGATTAAGTAGTCATCTTTTCTGCTGTTTCTGTTTATATGTAACTGCAAGTAGGAATGTGTGCATGAAGAGAGGGTGGTAAAGGATTTTGTGTGTTCAGATAGTATGTGTATTGAGTTTGTGTGTGGTGTTGAAGCCACCTTAGAGCTCTAATCTGAGTGATTTGGCAGATGCGAACTGTGAAGCAGTGGTGAGCAGCTGTCCTCTCTATATTTGGATTAGAATGCTGCTCGATGCCTTTGGCTTCCTGTTGAGTGCAATGTCAGGCATGCTGGTTTAATCATTAATCCACTGCATGCACTATACTGGTGTCTGCTGCAATGAAGAGGAAGAGGGTAGGACAATGTACGTCACCTCAAATGATCTGAAGGATAAACACTTTACAAGAGTTTCAACGGTTGTATAGTGCTGAGAAAATGGAAAGTAGTCATTTGGATGTTGTATGCATCTTTCTGGAAACTGAGTCATGGCATCCAATTTGTCCAACCAATACCGATTGGGAAAAGTCAATACAGAACTCACTTGACAAACTCATCTTCAGACATGAACATTTGAAGAACAATGATATTTTATCATTAAGCTGACATTTTTATCCAAAGTGAATTTGATGCGGACCACTACAGGTAGCAAGTGAAATGAGACTAAAAGGGGTGTGATGTGGGACCTCCTGACTTGAGAACCAGATTTGCCATTGCCAGTATTGGGGAGTAATGGAATGCATGTAATGGGATTACATATTTAAAATACAAAATATAAGTAACTATTCCACTACAGTTACAATTTAAATAATGACAATGTTATTAGAATACAGTTACATTCAAAAAGTATTTTCATTACTGAAAAGATTACTTTGTTTCATTTAATATTTAGTTATTTTAGATGGAAAACATTTATTCATATTAATTATCCAAAGTGCATTTGAACAGCGGTGAAAACTTTCTTTTGATGTGTTACATTCATATGAGCAGACAGAGAAGTATGTTTGAAGTAAGTTTGGAGCAGAAGAAATAGAAATAAACCTTGTGTAAATTGTTAGCTTTACACTAAACTAAAATGCTATTTCTAGCCATTTTACCAGACACGATCATATTTTTGTTTATCAAGAAAATTCACAATGGATCATAATTTATTTTTTTCTAGTAAGTCCTTTGATATTAGGGCAAAAATCATATTCTTGATAATAATTGTTTTATTGTTTTCCTGTAGAAATATCTAAAAAATCTTTAAAACAAGATCAATTTGATTAATCTTGTTTAAAAACAACACTGCATTAGGTTTTTCAGAGAATATATTTTATATATATTAAACAGTTTTTATAGTCAAAACAAGTGAAAAAAATCTACCAGTGCTGAAGAAGTAATCCAAAGTATCTAACGGAATACATTACAAATTACATTTTACAGCATGTATTCTGTAATCTGTTGTGGAATTGTAATGAAGGATTAAATTTGTGTTGCTAGTTTGGAGTTATGATCACTGTGGGGCATCTGTTAGAATGCACAAGTCTTTCGTTCTTCATTTACACACTCTTTTATTCCAAACTTGCTTCTTTCTATATGAAACAATATGGCTTAGAAACAAGCTGTACCACACGTCAGATGAATCATATCAACAATAATAGTAAAGAATCCTCCTTATTGGTCAATACAACATAAAGCTGCCAATACATAACAACATTCAAAAATGCAAGACGCAAATGTTAGCGTATCAAACTGACGGTAAATAGAAAGTGCTGTGTCATTCAGTTATTCAACAGTAAACGACTCAAATGCACAATAAAGTTGCTCATCCTCACACAAATACATATAGTGCGTAAACATGTCAATACTCACAATTTCCTGCTTGCACAAACCCACCAAAACAAGATTAACGGTATCAACAACACTTAAATTACTGGAATTCCTTCAGCCTGTCGAAGGAAATATCCTCAGCGTAAGAACGCAATCGTATTTCAGGCAGTCATTTGATAAGACAGTCCATTAGCACTGTAGCGTATATAGGGGCTTCAATAAAAGTTCGCTAACTTGTTAGTTTAGCGGCGCTGTGCTATGCTATTAGCTTAGCTGTGTTATGCTATTACCGTAGCTGTACCTTGTTGACAATATGGTGTCGACAGGTTGCACATGTGCGGTTATTTGCCCCGGAAGAGTCTCTTTAGGACTTCCTGTGAACTTTCGTCACCATAGCAACAAACACCAGTGATTTGTGATCTGGGTCAATACTAATGAAAACTGATGCATGACGTTCATATGCATATTGATGAATATGAACGTCAGCACGTTCCACAATGTACAAATAAACAGTAATCAGTTAAAATGCCCAAATTCTCACACCAATATATGTAGCAAATTTGGTAGTATAAATGTACACGTTATAGGTTAAGTACCAATGTACCTTTACACCATAATGTGTAAGGAAAGGAGCTAGGAATTAAATTATACTGTCCTGATTCTACATTACTATGTTAGTAAATTTATAATGGAATCAGTTGCATTTGATAACCGTTATAATTTAGATAAATGACAAATAACTAAATTATTTGTCTGAATAAATTCTCCACCATTAAAATTGTAATACAACTTCTCATATCAGCTCACAATTTCTACTGTAGGGAATTAACTTTAATTATGATTAATTCTCTTATTGGAGTAATATTATTCTCATGGCTTATTGACAATAATATTACACATATAGGTATAGCTTTGAAGCGAAATCTTTTAGAAACAGGGATGAGATTATTTATCAAAATATACCACAGTCAAAATATCTTTAAAAGTTAAATATGAATAATTAATCATAACTCGTTATAATTAACATTTGGATCGGTTAATAGAATTAACTTGATGTAGCTGAATTAATATTACAATCAATTTATCTGTTCGCCCAGCGCACACTCCGTATTGATCGCCTATTAACTCTCAGAAAGGATTTTTTTTATGGCCACATAAAAATAACACTTCCTTAGCATGGAGCTGAGATCGAATCATTACATTTACATTGATTTACAAGCAGACCATCAATTAACTTACAAGAATGTACACCAAAAGCTTTATTTAGCAAAATTACAAACACATAACTAATCTAAACAAAGACATACACACAAATCGCTCATACATGGGAAAGGGAAAAATAAAAATAAAATTAAACTGGAACAGAAAAGGGGAATGAAGTTATGAAAAGAATCATTTACCTATCTGAGAGAACCATCAGTTTCTTAATTTAAAAGCACCTTTTGTTACAAAGGGGGTTACCTCTTATACTGAACCTAAGTTCAGTTAGTTACTGGAACAATACTTGCAATTGCCTTGGCTGTTGAGAGAGCCTAGCAAGCAAGAAATTTTCTTTTTTTTTGGAAGCTGACTCATTTGCATGATTGGGGTTAGTTTAATTTATGCTCCTTTGTGCTCTCTGATTAATATTGCAAGCATTCAATGCATGCTATCAGGATTATATATACAACAATGTGCAGGGTGTCACACAAGGATTAATTTGATAGGAATCATACCAATAATTCTACATTATCTGGTGGTTAGGTAATAAGGCATACATAAAACAGTATACAGTACAAAAGACACTATACAAGTCAGTAATGATCACATACACAATGTCCCGGGGATCTACAGAACAGTTTGTCTATAAATGAATGAAGGAAAGTCTGTTGTTCTGGGCTTTGAACAACAATGGGAGAAAGGAATGTTTTAATCTTTCAGCATTCTTTGCTCCAGCATGCAACTAACCTCCTTCTGCTTGGAATGTACTGGGGCCTGCTATTTGCTAAACTAGAGTCAGCAAAGACAGTGTAAAGTCTTGATAATGATCAGAGGGGGAGCAGACATAACGGAGTCGGCTTGGGCCTACTTGGACCTTTGCTTGTTACAGTCTTGAGACATCTGTTGGCTTATTCATTAAATAATGAATAATTGTTTGTCTGATTGGTCCAGATGCTACAGCACCCTCTGCTGGACTGTTTCACACAATTCTACAACAGGAATATATTTCAAAAGTAACCCTCCCAACCCTGGCCATGGAATTCTAGATCATATTTAGGGGCTTAGGCCTAAAACATACTCGAAGACTCAGTCATGGAACTTCTATCTCAAAGAAACACATTACAATACCTACATTTTTGCAAAATGATATTTACGTAGCTCGTTGTGCATATCGCCCCAGTTTCCTGGTGAAATGAACAATAAAGGTCTGCATGTGCCTTAACATGTATCCCGAACCTGACACATACCCGAGACCGTGAGGCCTGACCCTACTAGGCCCGAAAAGTACCATAATGTTTTAAGCCTGAATCTGAAATCGCTCACTTTACTTACAGTATAATTTCTTTGCCTAGCAAGTACGGTTGCAGTATGATATATTTTACGTAAGCATCATGGGCAACATTCTTAACAGTATTGTAAAAGTAAAAATACATAGTTCAATCAAGGCACAGTGGCATCTCAGCACACCAGAGTAAAACAAGCTAAACTTAGAGCAATGAATGAAACAGAACACGGGTGTCTCATCAGGCATTTTTACAACTTGAAGTTATTTTAACTTCACAAGGTTTCTAAAAGTGTGCAGGTCCTTCACGAGACGCTGAAGAAACAGCGAGACTTGGTGCAGCAGACAAAGACGTCCATCCAGATATAAGAGGCAGGGGGCGAGGAGCCTACTCCCATGCTGGGTGGGGCTCGTCTGGTGGTTGCGAGGAGGTGGAGGCTGCCGTGCTGGCACACTGAAACAGCAAAGAGGTAGATTGAAACCAGGCTTTTAAAGCAAAGGCTGATGTATGATTGGCTAGGAGCTAAATTGATAATGGTGTGATGATGCGCTGCTGCAAGTCTCCTACTAGAACTACACTTACGCTTACATTTCTATCAGAAAGTCTCACAGACTTGGTAAAGGTTTATGCGACATTTATTTGATGGAATGATAGTGAATCACAAAATATATGTTCTCTTTTGACGTAAGCCCTTCTGGTAGTCTGATTAGATTGCTTCTCGAACAGTCATATCCTGCCGGAGATGGGAGGCAGAAGGCGAGTAGACTACCCCAACCCCAATACTAACCCCAAAAGAGGAAAGGCATTTCAGATTAGATACGTACTAGGTCTTTGTGGCTGAAGTTACATTCTGACCAGAGAAAAAGTAGATGTGATGATTGAATAGACAATGGTGTGTGGCATTTCTGGCATTTTAACTTCACAAGGTTGTGTGATACCTTAGCGATAGGATTAGCTGTGCTTGCGTTTGCTGAAGACCCTTATGAGAAAGGGGGCATGGATCGTGTGATATCCTTGCTTGAGGATACCCATGCTTGCATATGAACATTAATTGTGTGATATCTGTCAGAGGATGGACAACGTTTAGTTTGAGCCCTATGATGAAGGTGACATAGTTGTAGAGTGACAAGTGTGGTTGTATGAACGATGTGGATGACGTTTGATTATGAGCCCCCCGATTGCTTGTGCGATGTTTTTGCCAGACGATGAACAATGTAATATGAGGCCCCTTCGATACAGGCATGTTGTTGTGCAATACCCTTTGTTGAAAGATAAACAATGTTTCATTATGAGCTCTCCAATGAGGGCAGACATTGTTTGTGGAATATCTTAACAGCACATGTACATGAGCCCTTCGATTGGGCGAACTAGGCTGTCTAGTACTTATGTGAAGGAAAATCAGGCTTGGTATTGTGGAAGCCCTGGTGAGGAGGGCAGATATGATTCTAAAATATCCTTGCCGGAGGATAGACATGTTTGAATTTTATAATTGTGTGAAATAAAATGTGTGACTGAAGCAGTGAGTGGCCCCAGGCCACCACCAGATGGCATGAAGCTAATGGAGACTTGAGCATTTGTGAGGATTTGAGTGTTGGGTAGAATATATTTCTGGTAGGATGAGGAAGACCAGTGGCCAAGCTAAGGGTTTTGATAGTCCTTGATAAGCAGCAGTTGTGGCCACATCAATTCTGAATGAGTGCCCCGAGATGACACTGGTGGGTAGCGGAAAGGTGATTCTGAACCAGTAGCACGACATAGGTTCTCGTGATGGGTGATGAATAGGGGAGAGTCAGATGCGAAATGTGAATGAGTTTGCAGATATTTAACCATGGAGGTGTTGGGGCAGAAGGTATTGGATATTTTAGATATCATTATCCTACGGCTGCACCCAGAGTGGTTGGTTTTTTAGTGTTTGAGAAAAAGGAATTGTTGGAAAAGGAAAGGTTGTGAGAAGGAAGGAGAGTTAGTAGTGAATTCTCAACACCTCAAAAAACATAAAAGGCTAAAAGAAAGGCTAATTCTAAAAGAATGACGTTATGTTTGATAAAAAGACCTGATCTGAGCGATGAAGTCATGAGATGAAGGATGTCTGCTTTGGCAAGGAGGCGCCGTTCCCGGCCTTGATAATTATTTGAATGGCATGATCGACTGAAGTGAAGTAAAAGGAAAACACCTCTAGTGGAATCATTTACACTAGACATGTGGCCTGACCTCTGAATGGACATGTTGAAAATTTTTTTGCTTGAATATTTACAAGTGGCTAGGCCAATAGGATTGACTCTAAAAGGAAAGAAAGGAGGGGAACTGAAAGGGCCAACAAGATAATCTTTACATAATTCTTTCTCCAGCAGACTGCAAATATTTGGTTACACGTGCATTAGAAAGGGGGAAAAGGATGCCGACCCGAAAGATCAGGTCACTTATCCACACCTAAAAAAAAACCCATAAAAGGCTAAAAGGAAGGCTACTTCCAAAAGAATGTTGATATGATTTGTAAAAAGACCCGAGTGATACTGAGAGAGGACTAAATCATTGACTGTAGTGGAGGGATGATGTGTTAGAATTTCCTGGATGAAGCTTGTTATTTACCCCAAAAGGGACAACAGCGTTGAGTACATACAGATTTTCAATGCGGGTTCTTGCAAAAACAACATACATGAGAGAAAAAACAGTTAGAGAATGCACACTCTGATTCATTAAAATTGTTACAGATGGGGCTGTCATTAAAATAATCGTTAGTACGACCCTTCGAGTCAAACTGTTTTACAGATTGGCCACTTGGGGTCATATTGGCAGCAGGAGATGCGCACACAGTTTTTAGGCACATTTTGGACGAGTGTCTGTGAGAGCTGCAGATGGTGCAAGAGAGCACCGGTGCCCACCGAAATGTCTCATGAGCAGCTCTGTCATTGTGTGACCAGTTGATTTTTTTTATTAGATTGTGAAATGAACACGGCGGATTTTGCTGAAATCAAAGATCATGGCCAGATAGCAGTATAGTTCCTCCATGTGCTCAGGAAAAATGTTGCAGAGAAAGTCTCTGTAGATACAAAAAGCAGCCACTAACTCATTGAAGGGAAGGTTGCACGACAGTCTTGGATTTGATTTACACTGATTTATCCCCGCAATCCATGAGGTGGTGGATGCATGCCGGAGAAGGAAGCAAAAGGGAAGCTAAATTGATGTCTTTCCTTTTAATGATTTGCGCTCTGAGTGCAGTGGAGACTAGCGAAGACAGTGGAGTGGAGTTGCTGCGGCAGGTGAAACTAAACTCCTACCTGTAGTGAGAGTGGTGGAGGAGCTTGCCAGAGAGATTTTAAGAAAATTGAGGTAGTGAAGACTTGAGGAATGAAAGCCTCGATTCGATTGTTTTAACGGACTCAGATATGGAGCCCTGTTTCAATGGGTTGTGCGTTCAGGATGAAGTAGATGTGTTGGCTTAGACTGGAAAAGGTCTCCTTCGTGACTGATACTGTATCTGTTCTGCAATCCGGAATTTGCTGGTCTTTTGCACCCTGTGGTTTTTGAGGCCGGTGCAGAATGTTGAGATGGAGTGCCGCATCATCACAGAGGGAAAGCGTGCTTCCCAAGATGTTATAGGTGTTGATAGCTGGGTTGACGTTGATGCTTTTGTTTGTTATCATTTCTTGCATTCTTTCATAACGGCATCGATTCCATGGAAACTCTGGAAGTTGCATATGCAGGCTGCGGCGAGGAGCTGACTGAACTTGGATGGAAGGTAAGGAGCATGATACTGAATCTATGTCCAGAGCTGAAGTATGCTCTTTGGGGAGCGAAGCTAAATCATCATCAGACATAGTGTGCTGTAGAATGAAACCGTGTTGGCACACTGAAACAGTAAAGAGGTTGATTGAAAGCAGGCTTTTAAAGCAATGGCTGACATATGATTGGCTAGTAGATAAATAAATGCCATGACGATGTGCAGCTGGGAGTCTCCAGCTAGAACTACGCTTATGCTTACATTTCCTGGTTCAACACTAGTTGAGCTCAATTGACAGCATTTGTGGCATAATACTGAATACAACATAAAATGATTTTGTCTCATTCTTCCTTTCCAGGTGTGTGTTTGTGTCCTTTGTTTTAAGTTTATTATTAAAATATAATTTACATTGTCAAGCCGTTCTCGCCTCCTCCTTTCCATTGAAATACTTTACAGTCTGTAAATTTGATTGTGATAAAATCACTTACAAACCTTTTCTGTGTAAAGTTATAGCCAATTTTACAACTTTGTTACCATGACAACGTAATGCCAACAAACCCTAAAATGACTATAAAAATGACAATTTAAACATCTTTACAGCTAAAATAATACACCAAACACACAAATACGTCTCACTTAGATAAATGTACATTTTTTTTTACAAATACGGATTTGTCAAGTTGAATTTGTGTGTGGCTTTTTTGAGACTTTCCTGCCAGGTTTTGATTCACACATATAAAATCGAACTATTTAGGAAGTCCTCTTTAGCCAATAACATTGAGCTTTAGATCCACAAATCAGAACAAACCTTGCTGAACTCTGGTGGATATTGTTTACCATTACCATAGCTTCTCATGAATTCCTATGAGAACAATGGGGAGAATTATCTGATAGATTTGGCTAGTTTAACAACGAAAAACATGACAAAACGTTGTTGTGTCGTTTTTTTGCACTAAAGTGTTTTTTTGACAGAGCCAAAAAACCTGTAACTGATTTTCTTTATCACCTTTCAACCACACAGATGCCTAAAGAAAAGCTTCTGTTAAAATTTTTGTTTTTGAATAGCTTTTTTTTATTTTATTTTTTTTTTATTTTGCCTGTTAAAACATTTAAACATTAGCTGTGTCTTGTTTTGAAGGCTTCGTGCTAGGCAAGACACATCCTTTAAAGACTGCAGTATACCGAGCGTCCTCGGTGTACGACAAACGGAAACGGAAGGTAACATGTTGCTATGACAGCACGCACTCATTAACAAGCGCTATGGCTTTGAGTGAGAAGGTAACAAATTACCTTTAGAAGGGAATGTATGAGTTAAAATTTAGGAGTTATAATGATATAGAGAGAAAAGAAAATAGATTTTACAGGTGTACTTTTAGTCTAATACTTATTTTAATTATATATTAATACAATTATACATATTATATACTCTGCACCCATCTACTGACATCCTTGCGTTTGAACATCATATTTACGGGCAAATTGGCGTTATTATTTTAGACATTTCCATTGGAGCAAAGAATTCTGGGTTGTGAGTGACTACGAAGGATACACCTCATGTTCCTCCGAATTCCCGTGAAAGAAGGCAATATTCGAATGCTGCAATCTAAGTGTCCTACTCGTGTTTATGAAAGGAGACAGCATCGATAACAAATGTTACCTCCGGAGGACGCAGCCTTGACACAGCCCTTTCCTCTCCTCTGTGGTTGTTTTTCTCCACCAGAGGGCAGCAGTGTTCAAGACAGCATATAACAGCCAGTGCTGTAGTTCAGCACAGCCCTCCTATCAGAGATCCTATGACACCAGCGCAGGAAGTTCACAGGGTGCAGAAATGAGCTGAGCTGCTACTTTTTATCTCTGCAGTATCAATTTCTAATGAGCTGCCCTGCACATTTTTATGTGTCTAACCCCTTTTTTTTAACCCCTCTGCTTTTGAGGAAATAAGTATTATAATATCTTTGAGCCTGAACTTACTAGACTGTATGATTTAATTTCCCAACAAAAATCTAGCTTTCAGCATGACTGTTATCATAGGGGATTTTTTCTTCTTTTTTTTCCCAGTCTAAAATGTTTACATTCCCAACCTCTATAAAGAGATTCCTGCTAAAAAAGACCAGCATGAATTTCTATGATGGTCCAGGCTGTTTTGGTGCTGGTCTAGCTACTACTTTCTACTATCCCAGTTAAATTTACAGAGTCAACTATGATCCTGAAGAGTGTATACAGTGGGGCGCTTCCAAAACACTGCTCTGTGTGCGAGTTGCCCGACACGTCAACATCTGCCTCAACCAATGGCGTACGTTTGGGGCAGGACTACCTGTTTGTATGATACTGATGTGTATATTTAGTAAGGATCTCTCCTTACACATCACAAAAATTGTAGTTGATCTACCATCTGATAATTACACACAGATGATTTTGTATCTTAAAATAGTCTTAATTAAGAATGTGTAATGTTATTTACCATCACCAACCTAACACTTACAGGAAATGCATGAACACATCACACAGTACCATCTGGTTTGAGACACTACCTCTGAAAAATCACTTAAATTCACACATCAGAGGAGACTTTAGGCTGTCTGGCATTAGTTTTGGTGATTCAAACTTGACTTGTTTTATAATGACCAGTGGATGAAGGCAAAACATTGCTTCAGCTTGTCCTCTAGAGTGTCTATTAAATTGGCTATTTTTGAATTTAAACTTACAGTAGACCGCGTGCGCGCGTGGAGCCATTCAACGTCATTTTCATTTTCCTCCGGCTTTACAGTGATTAGTCAAATAGCGTTTACGGCTCAGGTGATTGGCTCCAATAAACCCATTGCCATTGCTTAGGGCCCCTGATCCATCAGGGGGCCCACCCCTGCATAATAAATTATCTTACGAAAATAAGTTTATGTTATGAACATACTGACGAGGGCCCCAACCCAAATTTTTGCTTAGGGCCCCCAAAAGGTTGGATCGGCACTGAATAAACCTGTATTCAGAACTGATGCACCAGGAAACATGGGTGGATCTAGAAATGTTTTTTATGGGCTGTCAAGGGGGTTGGCATGCAGACTATGAGAGGTGGCAACACCAAAGCAAGTGCCCATGTGTAGTTCTTATGGATGAAGTTACCAAGCTTCATTGCAACAAGTACTAGTTCATTAATTAGAGTCACTGTCTTATTACAAATGTCCTTTAATTTGTGATACGACAGCATTTTTCTACAGTAATCGCAGAGTAACTGTTGCAATGAAGGAGGCCACAGGAGCAGGATCTAAACTTCTGCTTCTTGATCTAACAGCTTCTTTAATAACAATAAAACATAATATAAGGCACGATAAATATGGAAACAGGGCAAGACAGGAAACCAGGAAGTAAAACAAAAATAAACAAACAAGACTGGAACTGGAGCATGAACAGGGGAGAAACATTAACAACCGACCAGGAATAAACAGAAACAGGGATTTATATATATGAGGACAAATGAAGACAGATGAAAACAATGGGGAACAGCTGGTACCGATGAGGGCAAGGAATCATGGGAAGTGTAGTCCAGAGGAAACAGATGCCAGAGGTACAAAACAGGGCAAACAACAGAGAATCGTAAAAGTAAGCATTTTGCTACTGATTTTCCAACATAAATGTTTTTTTTTTTTTTTGCATAATAAAAAGTAAGTAACAAAATGTATAACTCCAGAGCACCAAGATATTGTCTGTTAAACACATCAACAAATTCTAAATGTTTCTATGCTTCACATATAGAACCAGCATTCTAGATTAAATGTCTCCACCTTATGTAGGCCAATTTGTTTATTTTGTTAAGTGTACCCATGGATGGAAAATTAATGCATATCTCATGTTATCCTGCTAATAAGTCCTGTAGGTTTATCACTTGTGTTACAGCTGGAATAAGCCATTTGAAAGCAAAAATGAACACAAAGTTAGGTCTAAATAAAAATAAACTGTACAGAGAATTGTACTGTGGGGGGCAGTACAATTTTCGAAAATATGCTTTCAAAAATGCTGCCAAACTCATGAATATAAATTATGCTATGCACAGTAAATTATTCTTTTAAATGACCTGTTTTGAACAACAGTGATTCTTAACGACTGATTCAAGCACCTAAATAAATATTTCACACAATATGGTTATTTCATCACTACAACTGCCGCTATCAGTTTTGGGATTATGTTAGTCTGTAGATGAATATGTTTTCATCTATTAAGATAGATGAAAACTTTTAGTTTTAGTTTTTAGAGGTTTTCGATTCTTATTCACCCAAATATAACTTTTTATTTTAATAAAACTAGATTGCATTTTCTGTAAATGAAAAACAGTGAACTCTGAAATTCGGACAGTGACAACCACAAACTCCCCGCTCCAGAAGCAGGAATCCGGAAAAATGTCAATATGTGCCTGTGAACAAGACGACACAGCTCACGAACACCCGTCTCGCATCACACAACCCAGCCATGAAATACTCAGTTTATATAGGGAGCAGTGGTGTAGCAGTGTCTGAAGCGATGGGCATACAATGAATTTATGAATGTGAATTTTACCATATAGTATATCCTATGTAAGAATGGTTATGTTTTATTTGTGCACAATAGTGTAATTTGCTGTGTATAGTTAAATAGTTTTCCTTTGAAATATACATTGAAATTACTTTATATCATGAGAAAAAGGCACCACCGACAGCAGTAAAAGGCACACACAAAAAAGACATATACAGTATCTCACAAAAGTGAGTAAACCCCTCACATTTTTGTAAATATTTGATTATATCTTTTCATGTGACAACACTGAAGAAATGACACTTTGCTACAATGTAAAGTAGTGAGTGTACAGCTTGTATAACAGTGTAAATTTGCTGTCCCCTCAACATAACTCAACACACAGCCATTAATGTCTAAACCAACAAAAGTGAGTACACCCCTAAGTGATAATGTCCAAATTGGGCCCAAAGTGTCAATATTTTGTGTGGCCACCATTATTTTCCAGCACTGCTTTAACCCTCTTGGGCATAGAGTTCACCAGAGCTTCACAGGTTGCCACTGGAGTCCTCTTCCACTCCTCCATGATGACATTACGGAGCTGGTGGATGTTTGAGACCTTGTTCTCCCCCACCTTCCATTTGAGGATGCCCCACAGATGCTCAATAGGGTTTAGGTCTGGAGATGTGCTTGGCCAGTCCATCACCTTCACCCTCAGCTTCTTTAGCAAGGCAGTGGTCATCTTGGAGGTGTGTTTGGGGTCGTTATCATGCTGGAATACTGCCCTGTGGCCCAGTCGCCGAAGGGAGGGGATCATGCTCTGCTTCAGTATGACATAGTACATGTTGGCCTTCATGGTTCCCTTAATGAACTGTAGCTCCCCAGTACTGGCCGCACTCATGCAGCCCCAGACCATGACACTCCCACCACCATGCTTGACTGTAGGCAAGACACACACTTGTCTTTTTACTCCTCACCTGGTTGCCTCCACACACGCTTGACACCAACTGAACCAAATAAGTTTATCTTGGTCTCATCAGACCACAGGACATGGTTCCAGTAATCCATGTCCTTAATCTTCAGCAATCCGTTTGCAGGCTTTCTTGTGCATCATCTTTAGAAGAAGCTTCCTTCTGGGACGACAGCCATGCAGACCAATTTGATCCAGTGTGCCTGAGCACTGACCCCTTCAACCTCTGCAGCAATGCTGGCAGCACTCATACGTCTATTTCCCAAAGACAACCTCTGGTTATGACGCTGAGCACGTGCACTCAACTTCTTTGGTCGACCATGGCGAGGCCTGTTCTGAGTGGAACCTGTCCTGTTAAACCGCTGTATGGTCTTGGCCACCATGCTGCAGCTCAGTGTCAGGGTCTTGACAATCTTCTTATAGCCTAGGCCATCTTTATGTAGAGCAACATTTCTTTTTTTCAGATCCTCAGAGAGTTCTTTGCCATGAGGTGCCATGTTGAACTTCCAGTGTCCAGTATGAGGGAGTGTGAGAGTGATGACACCAAATTTAACACACCTGCTCCCCATTCACACCGGAGACCTTGTAACACTAACGAGTCACATGACACCGGGGAGGGAAAATGGCTAATTGGGCCCAATTTGGACATTATCACTTAGGGGTGTACTCACTTTTGTTGCCAGCGGTTTAGACATTAATGGCTGTGTGTTGAGTTATTTTGAGGGGACAGCAAATTTACACTGTTATACAAGCTGTACACTCACTACTTTACATTGTAGCAAAGTGTCATTTCTTCAGTGTTGTCACATGAAAAGATATAATCAAATATTTACAAAAATGTGAGGGGTGTACTCACTTTTGTGAGATACTGTATATATATATATATATATATATATATATATATATATACACATACACCTTTCATACTTAGTCCATATATACTCCCTTGTTGATTCTGCCTCTAATGCATTTTGACCCTTGTCTTGCTTCCAATAGGAATAAATCAACCTTTAGCTGTGGTAAGATCCATAGAAGTATTGATGGTAATATTACCACTGGGGTAACATTGTACTCGTTTATTTTCATATCCTGCACTAAATCCTTAATAATCCAGACACAACTATAAATTTTCACTTTCCCATGTTCCCAACATACCTCTAGTACCTTTTTTGCAGGGTGATTATCCTTCTGACCTTTTAAGTTGGCCCAGTATGTCAATATCAGTTGCTTCCTTCTTAAGTGGATTGGCATCTCTCCCGTCTCCACCTGTAATGCTGCTACCGGAGAAGAAGGATACGCTCCACAACATATTCTTAATCCTTGTGACTGGATTCTCTCTAGTTTTCCTAATTGTGATTTAGATGCTGATCCATAAGCCATACATCCATAGTCTATTATTGCTCTTATCATTGCAGAAGAAATGGTTTTCAGTGCCATTCTATCAGCCCCCCCATTCCCGACCTGAAACACACCTCATTACATTTCAAATCTTCTTACATCTCTCTTCCATCTTATTTATGTGAGTACTCTGTCATTTTCGAGTCAAACCACATTCCTAGAAATCTTATCACTTTAACTTGTTCTAATTCTTTATTATATAATTTTAGATTTATATCTCTACTTAACTTTTTATTTGTAAATATAATATATTTAGTTTTCTCCACAGAGAATTTAAATCCCCATTTATAAGACCATTTCCCAACATTATTTAAAGCTGATTGCATTTTATCCGCAATATAATCCACATTTCTACCTCTAATCCAAAGAGCTCCTCATCTGCAAACAATGATTTTCCTATATTAATATCTATTGTTGCAAATACGTCATTAATCATAATAGTAAACAACAATGGACTTATGACACTACCCTGTGGGGTCCCATTCTCAATCAGACCTTTTCCTGATATATACTCTACAATCTTCACTTTTATATTTCTTCCTATTAAAAAATCTTTAATCCAATTATATAACCTCCCACCTATTCCAATCTGATCTAATTTTATCAGCAAACCTTCCTTCCATAACACATCATAAGCTTTATTTATCAAGGCTCTCCTTATATCTGATTCCAAACTCACTATTGAATCCATTGTTCCCCTTCCGCATCTAAATCCACTTTGATATGGAGAAAAGAACATCATTTTCTCCAAATGATACATTAGCCTGTCAGTAATCATTTTTTCCATTAATTTGCATAAATGGTGGTTAAAGCTATTGGTCTGTAATTTAGAGGTACATTTGGATCTTTACCTGGTTTCTTTATTGGAATAATTAAAGATTCCTTCCAACCACCTTCTTCCCATATTCTATTATAAAACTTTAATATTACTCCAAGTGATTCTTCACTTAACTTTTTTAACATAATATAACTTATTTCATCTTGTCCTGGAGTTGTAACCTTCATTTTTTTAATGCTTGTTTTAATTCAGGGAATGAAAACGGAACATACAATAAACCATCCATTGCCCCCCTCCTTTCCAATATATCTGGATGTTTTCTTAGCAGCTTCTCCCTCATTTCCTTGCTCTCATTTGTCAAGTTATCTGAACTATTTATTTTTAAAAACTCTTTCAGGAACATTTCTGATTTTTCTTTGTCAATTATTGCATTTTCCTCATCCATGCATAATACTGGATATTCATGTTCTCTCCTAATTCCACTCATCTTTTTAATCATGTTCCACACTTCCTCAACTAGAGTACTTTTACCAATTCCATCACAAAATGATCTCCAATACACTCTCTTTACTTCCCTTATAATTTTCCTTGTTTCTGCTTGACTTTTCTTATACACTCACCTAAAAGATTATTAGGAACACCTGTTCAATTTCTCATTAATGCAATTATCTAATCAACCAATCACATGGCAGTTGCTTCAATGCATTTAGGGGTGTGGTCCTGGTCAAGACAATCTCCTGAACTCCAAACTGAATGTCAGAATGGGAAAGAAAGGTGATTTAAGCAATTTTGAGCGTGGCATGGTTGTTGGTGCCAGATGGGTCGGTCTGAGTATTTCACAATCTGCTCAGTTACTGGGATTTTCACGCACAACCATTTCTAGGGTTTACAAAGAATGGTGTGAAAAGGGAAAAACATCCAGTATGCGGCAGTCCTGTGGGCAAAAATGCCTTGTTGATGCTAGAGGTCAGAGGAGAATGGGCCGACTGATTCAAGCTGATAGAAGAGCAACTTTGACTGAAATAACCACTCGTTACAACCGAGGTATGCAGCAAAGCATTTGTGAAGCCACAACACGCACAACCTTGAGGCGGATGGGCTACAACAGCAGAAGACCCCACCGGGTACCACTCATCTCCACTACAAATAGGAAAAAGAGGCTACAATTTGCAAGAGCTCACCAAGATTGGACAGTTGAAGACTGGAAAAATGTTGCCTGTTCTGATGAGTCTCGATTTCTGTTGAGACATTCAGATGGTAGAGTCAGAATTTGGCGTAAACAGAATGAGAACATGGATCCATCATGCCTTGTTACCACTGTGCAGGCTGGTGGTGGTGGTGTAATGGTGTGGGGGATGTTTTCTTGGCACACTTTAGGCCCCTTAGTGCCAATTGGGCATCGTTTAAATGCCACGGCCTACCTGAGCATTGTTTCTGACCATGTCCATCCCTTTATGGCCACCATGTACCCATCCTCTGATGGCTACTTCCAGCAGGATAATGCACCATGTCACAAAGCTCGAATCATTTCAAATTGGTTTCTTGAACATGACAATGAGTTCACTGTACTAAAATGGCCCCCACAGTCACCAGATCTCAACCCAATAGAGCATCTTTGGGATGTGGTGGAACAGGAGCTTCGTGCCCTGGATGTGCATCCCACAAATCTCCATCAACTGCAAGATGCTATCCTATCAATATGGGCCAACATTTCTAAAGAATGCTTTCAGCACCTTGTTGAATCAATGCCACGTAGAATTAAGGCAGTTCTGAAGGCGAAAGGGGGTCAAACACAGTATTAGTATGGTGTTCCTAATAATCCTTTAGGTGAGTGTATATTATAATATGTTCCCAATTATGTGTTTTCAAATTAATATTTTAAATGCTTTCCTTTTCTTTCTGATTGCTATTGTACACTTCTCATTCCACCTTGGAACCATTTTCTCCACCCTCCTTCCTTTAATTTTTGGGACACATTCTTTTGCAGCATTCTGTATCACTGAAACTATATTTATCCTTTCAATATCTTTGCCTTAATTAATCTTAATAATTTAACGTAACTAACCTCACTCATTATTTTATAATTTTCCCAAGTTAGATATCTCAAACTTCCATTTTCCTGTATTTCCTATTTTTTCCCTCCTGATCTCATTATTTCATATTGTACTTTTTATGGGAAAACTATCACTACCAACTGTACATTTATTTAATACCTCCCAATGTATTGTCCCTCCTAATATATATGAAACAATTGTTAGATCTATGCTGATTCCCTTCCTGAATTCATATCCATTCGTGTGGATTTTCCATCATTTAAGCAAACTAAATTTTTCCTTTCCATCAGCTCTTCAATAACCTGACCATTTGTGTCTGTCGTTGTTCCTCCCCATAAAGTATTAAAATCCCCACACCATATCACCCTTTCATCACTTTATTTCTTCCATACTCTCCTGTGTTAACCTTTTACATGGATTATAAAAGTTTATTATGACATAATTCTTATTTTTTATCCATATTTCCACTACTAAATATTCCATTGTGACCCCTTTCTCCAAAATTTTACAAGGCATTCCCTTTTTTAAAAACATGACACACCCTCCACCTTTACCTGTATTCTGTATTAAGTCTTTCCCTTATATCTTCCCATTTCAATACTTTAATCTCTAGAAATCTCTCTGCTGCTTTAACAATTATTTGGATCTTTTCTGTTCTTCTTTCCGTCTGTGCAGTACAGTTAATCACTTCTACCATAAAGAGCACAACGTTTTTCTTGTTTACTATCATTGTGTCTTCTGATAATCTACCCTCACTGATTACTCTACCTGTTCCCTCAGTCCCTTCAACATACTCCATTCTTTCTTTTCCATTCTGCTTATTCCTAGTATTTACTACTTTCACTGCTTCAGCATACATTAGGTTATTTTTTATTTTTTTCTGTTGTACTTACATTGCCTTTTTCCTCACCTCACAACCCGCGTATGCCACGTTATGACTACCTCCGCAATTGCAACATTTCAATCCTACTCCTTCCTCACACTTCCCAAACTCATGCTCCCCTCCACATCGTGCACATCTTATTTTTTATTTACATACTGCTGCAGTATGACCATACCTCTGGCAATTGTAACACCTCAGAGGAGGAGCTACATACATCCTAATCTTGATTAGATCTGGTATTTCTTTCCCTTCCAATTTAAGACAGACAGACAAACTGTCTACTCTTCTCCCTTCTCTGTTCATTTGTAAACAAACTTCATCCATGACATTTCCTCCCACTACATTCTTTTTTAATTCATCCATAGTAACTCCTAATGGAACTCCATTTCTCACTCCATAGACCCACGACTTCTGTCCTACAATCTTATTATTCATTACCATCTGTTTGCCCACCATTTTAAGTTTTACTGATCTATTTTTTTGCTCTTCGTTCCTGCATGCTGTCAACAAAGCACCATCTTGTAATACTTTTGCAAATGTAATCTCACCCACTACTTAACTTAATTCAAATGTCAATGCCATTGGATTTACTCCTGATACTCCATCTCCCTTAAACTTCAATATTACCCTATACTCATTCTTATTTTTATCCCTCTCATCCCCTTCTTCCTCACTTGTTTTTGAACTACTTTCTGATCTATCCTCCTTTCCTTTTTTCCTCTTTTTAGTTACTTTCTTTCCTGTTTTTCCATCTACCTGCGTCCATCCTACGTCCATTTCTTCCTCCTCTTCAACTTCTTCCATTTTTTATTGTCTCTGCTCTGTACTCCATTCCCAGTTCGATTACCTCGGGATCTTGTCATTACACTGAAACCGAAACACGCTCTCACCCCTATTCTGTTGGTTCCTGTTTTTCATGTCTCTTATTTTGAAAAGTTCATGTCAAGGGTTTCCCTAGTCATGTTATGTCCTGTTTCCCTCCATGTTCATGTGTCTTGTTTTCATTGGTTCATTGTTTGATTACCTTGTTATTAGTTCAAGTTTGTAATTGGTTTTAGGTTATTAGTCTTGTTATCTTGTTTAATGTTCTGTTTGATCATTGGTTTATGTTCCCCCATGTCTGTGTACTTAAGCTCTCATGTTTGCCATTGTCTTTAGTATTGATGTTTGTTTGGTAGCACTTTCAAAGTTCGTGGCATGTTTAAGCCATGCTAAGTCTAGTTTAGGTCAGGCCACCTTTATGTATAGCCATGTTTTTGTCATGTTTATGTCTAGTTTAGTTCTCATTTATAGTTAGGGTTTTGGATTTCACGTTTATTTAATAAAACTGCACTTGGGATCTACACATCGTCTTCATCATTGCCATTGCCAGCTACAACGTTACAGCGATTGGTTGATGTTGTGATTGGTCGCTGATGTAACCAATCAATGGGTCTGTAGTCATGTGTGCTTAGGTTTTAAGCAGTTTGACAAGAATAAACCCCTACACAATGTCAACATCAACTATAATATACTTACATTTATATTTAATACATTTAGATTATTATGTTGAGGTGGCAATGCTTTTTCTTATGGTGGCATTTGCCACACTATGTCACCCTGGTAGATCTGCTCCTGCCTGGGAACCTCCTACATACAGTTAGATATTCATTATTAGGATGTGTAACACTTTCAAGTGAGAAACTAAATATGGAAGAAGCCAAACTTAAACAAATACACAAGAAATGACGGCAAAGGCTCTTTTTTCTGTTGTACCTATTAGAGATCGACTCACAGTGGGTTTTGCAGTTAGCAATAACTTAGTTGGTGGAAAAGAAAAGGCTGATAACTGATTAATTGGCTGTTAGTTTTTAAAATCGAATTCTAGAATGTAATTTTTTTTTTAATAAATCTTAGTCAAGTCAAGTCAAGTGGTTTTTATTGTCGTTTCAACCATATACAGTTAGTACAATACACAGCAAAACGAGACAACGTTCCTCCAGGACCATGTGCTACATAAAACAACAGCAGTGCTGATGTAGGGCCATATTGCACGATTGCGAGTGTGATATTGCTTATATACAACAGTTCAATGAACAGGACAAACCCAGAACCACATGAGACTTCACAGACTAAATAAAATACCTATATAAAGTAAATAAATTACTAACAATGTAAAGGACAATAGACACAGTGAGAGACAGTGCAGTGCTGACCAGTACACAGTAGTGCTTTTTGCATTTACATTTTCTAAAAATGCCAAATGTGTTCTATGGACATAGCAGTTATTGAGGTAGCAGCCAGTTATAAAGTGACAATAATTAAAGTGCAACTCGGGATATGTGTGTGTGTGTGTGTGTATGTGTCAAACCAGTCTCTGAGTATTGAGGAGTCTGATGGCTTGGGGGAAGAAGCTGTTACACAGTCTGGCAAATTAAACTTTTTATAGGCTATGTATTCACCAGATGAAGGATTTAGTATACTGTATACATATTTCACCAAATTAGTTTTTTTTTTTTTATTAATCACAAGATATGAAGTTGGAGAATGTGTATGTGCTGATGGGGCACATTTCCATATAATTGTATATTTCTTTGCATGCCCTCACTCCAATTTGGATCATTTGATTATCCAATTAAACAAAAACTAAATATGCATTGAAGTGAGTAAAAAAATATGAATGCCTATCACCAATGATGAAAGTTTCAGCAAATTCCCACGAGGTGTCAGTGATTGTTTTAATTCACCTCTAGAGGCTGCGGTTATATTGTAGAACTAAGTTGTTATAAATGTCGAATAAATGTCGAAATAATAATAATAATAATAATAATAAAAACAAAACTATCGGCACCGATTAATTGGTAAAACCGATATATCAGTCTAACTCTAGTATCAGTGAATAAGCATAAGTGAATACACCTGCATAACTTTTACACAACCTATCTGATTTGAATTTTTAATGCATTTAATGAATTTGCTTAAAACAAACAGCGAAGGGTGAATCATAAGTTAACTGTCATATATATAACAAATAAATATTATTGAAATAAAGCACTCAAATTGAAATAACTGTGCAAAATCATTGCTTTCAATCAACTTTCAGGTTGACATGAAACTTGGCAACGTGGTAATCCTCTAGAATTCCAAATGTCCCACTTGTAAATACAACTTTGCTTGTTTATACACGTGCCCGGAATTTGTAATTACAATATTCCCGACTTTACCTGAAATCTGCATGTGTGCACATGAGTAAAGATGGCATCTAGCAGGTCACATACTAGCAGGAGATCACAAGCCTGGAAATGTTAATGTAAAATTGTCCCCTATTATAGACCTATTTGGTTGGGATGCTCAATGTTTTGATATCACCACAGAATCACAGTGTTTTGTGTTTACACTCTTCATGAAGTCGACCAAAAAATGGCTCAATTATAGTTGTCAGAGTTTGTATAGAGTGCTTCAACACCCAAAAAATAACACACACCCATTTAAATCATCACAACACATTTAAAAAGCGAGAATTGTTTCAGCAGATAAGCTTTAAAAATATAAGAGAACCCTTGTGTGCATATAACTGCTTTATGCATTCTATCCACCTTTTCTGGAACACAGAAGTGCTCTGTGTGTCATAACGAAAGCAATTTTTTGTTTTCCCAGTCTCCAGCATTTTCACTTACATTGCTTATGGTTTTAGCGGATAATGTGATGTTTAGAGTGTTAGAATTGAAAACATTGCAAATAATTTTGTCAATAATATGTGGCTCTGTAGTGCCGAATTACAAAGTGTCGCTATCACTGTCTTTACACAATGCCTCACCGAAGTGGGTGTATGATGAGGTTAGTTACGTTAAAACTACTTTGAGTAGTTATCACAGACAAGAAACGCACAATTTGAGCCTGAGCTAATTTTTAATCCAACTAAACCTTTAAATTGTTCTTGTTTTCCATCTGCATCGCTAGTTTCGGTAGTTTTTCATTGTGTCTAATGGAGACCTGAACCAGAAAACAATCCAGTGGTAATCAAAACCATTATGGCGACACCCAGTGGCTGTGCACATATCTGATAACACTAAATGTCATTGCAGACAAAATGCATATTGTGTTTATGGAAATTTCCATTTATTCCATTTTAAAGCAAGGACTATGTCATGATGAATCTGTAATTTTGCTACCATATTGCATGGAGAAAATAACAATCTAGGAAAGTTAGCATTTTCTAGATTTGGATGATGTTACTGTATATCTGGAGATACTCACTGTCCTGGAACTGTAGTAAATGACTCAGTCAGAGGACATATACATGACAAACAGTAATTTGCAACAGCTGAAACTCTTGGAATGAAACCTGCACTGATCCAAAATTAAGCCAAGTGGTTATGAGGGGTTTGTCATTTTAGAACTAGAGCACTACCAAGCATTTTATATACGTGTTCTCCTTTGAAGCCCACAAGCATGTACCATTTGAAATATATGACTTCCACCATTCCTCAAAAGCCTCCATTATATTTTAAAAGCTTTCATGAAGGAGTACATCAGTGATGAGATGGGCCCTCATGACCTGGGCTGTTATTCGGACTGCAGCTGTAGGGGAGCTTCTCTGCTCAGCATTTTCCAGAATGCTAATGGTTCCTAATCTCCGACGGAAATCGATACAGTGAACTCACGTGATGATCAGACCTTGAGAGCATCGGTGGCTTTGAGGAAACTTTGGATGTGATCGATTGCAGTCAAAGTGAGAGGAGAACACGTACAGAGAGAGATGCCATCAAATCAACACACTGCTTTGAGTCACCCAGCTAATTTCCTTGGCCTGTTGTCCAGAGTTGCCAGGTTTGCGCACAATGACAGCCTTATGACTAAAACTAGCCCAAAAATCCAACCTAGTCTCATTGAATTTTGCAGGAAACAAGTGGACTGAGCAACTCTGCCATTCTCCTTCAACAAATAGTCCCAGTTACAGCAATAAGCATGCAAAATAAAGGGAGTAAATAAATAGGATTGATTGTTTTTTCTTTAAAAATGCTGTAAGGTTCTAGTGATAATGGTTAAAAGCATAAGAGCACATGTCTCTGTCTTTCACTTTCATTGGTCACCAATGTCCTTCAAGCTCTGTCTGTCCTCATTGCCCCATGCTTTGTCATTCTATTAGAAATATGGGCAATGTGAAACCTATTGAGACAATCACAGCTCCAGTTTTGATACAGGGTGTGTTTTTGTGTACACCTGTGTGATTCAGGACAAACAGTCTCACGTAACCATACTTTGACTATCTGCATATAGACTGGTCCACTTTGTAGCTTATTCTGGCCAAGAACTGCGTTCCGGATCGTATCGCTCCCCAGCATTGCCTGGCAAAGTATACCCTTTTTACCATGAGTGAATACGAACATGTTCGATGCATGCGCACTATGACTGCTTGTGATACTCTTTATTAAATTCAACATTAGGTGCATTCGCTGAAGATGTGCACAGATGAGGACTGTCCGTGTGTCGAGAAAATCTGGGCCATACACGCCCAGTCCGCCTGAAATGCGCTGATGATGAAATTTGCAAAAACATTTGAGATAATAGAAGACATGTGAGTACACTTTGAGATCAAAATTTCATCCAAAAGTAATATTTACTGAATATTTCACAGGCATAACTGAGAAAACAAAGCAGAACATGAAGGCAATATCTAGTTTATCTGCTACTATGTGCCTCAAACATAACTCTTAAATGGTGCATTTTTTGGCTGTCATCTGCAATCTTTCATACCCAGATTTAAATGCTCACATTGCACAAATACAGTGGACTACAAAAAATTGGTCTCATATTACAGAAACCCCAAATCAGAATCTGCCATTGCTGGTTCAAACCAAATGATGTGTCCAAGCCTCTGTTAGTAATTCAAAAAGTTCACTTCAGAAATAGTATCACGGCTTGTGCTGTTTCTAAAAAGTTATTGGATAAACAAGGATAGACGTCTGGATGTGTGTGTGTGTGTGTGTGTGTGTGTGTGTGAGAGAGAGAGAGAGAGAGAGAGATAGAGAGAGATGAAGCGTGCGCAATCACCTGTTGCCACACCCACTCAGAGATGCTGTTAGCTTTCTGTGGAAAATAGACGTCCAAGAGGGGGTATTCCTCTCTATTTCGCGGTAGCCGGTCCGCAAGAGTCTTTCACTATAGAAACAGCGATGTCCTCCACCATTTTAAACAGTATGTATCCAATGTGGAAACTCAGATAAAAGGTAAGCACTTGAGTTCTGTAATAAATCAGTTGCGTCTCTCAACATTGATGAGCCTTAATCCTGAAGTTGTCCATTTAAAGATGTTGAAAGCTATTTCCTAGTTTTGGTAATGTATTAGTAATATGAGCAATCACGGAGCGCAGTTCTATGTAAACAATGACTAACTGATTCATTTTCCATCACCATCTGGCTCATATTACACACAAAAATTATCTTTTGCCACCACCTGATGGCTAACATATGTAATTTCAAAAATAAAGCCAATAACTCCTAACAGATACACTTTAGTTTAGAACAGTATGAACACAAGCGGAATGATACACACACAGTGAAGTATCGGAGTGCTGATGTATATATATATATATATATATATATATATATATATATATATACACACTGGCCAACAAAAGTTTGGAATAATGTACAGATTTTGCTCTTATGGAAAGAAATTGGTACTTTTATTCATTAATAATGTGAAAAATTACTATTACATTACTCCTTCAAAGAGTTCTTATAAAAAAAACAAAAAACCCTCCACATGCAGCAATGACAGATTTGCAGCTCTTGTCATTCTAACTGTCAGTGTGAGCAGATACTCGGGTGACATTTCACTCCACACTTCCTGTAGCACTTGCCAAAGATGTGACTGTCTTGTCGGGCACTTCTCATGCACCTTACAGTCTAGCTGATGCAACAAAAGCTCAGTGGGGTTAAGATCCATAACACTCTTTTCCAATTATCTGTTGTCCAGTGTCTGTGTTTCTTTGCCCACTCAAACCTTTTCTTTCTTTTTCTGTTTCAAAAGTGGCTTTTTCTTTGCAATTCTTCCCATAAGTCCTGCACCCCTGAGTCTTCTCTTTACTGTTGTACATGAAACTGGTGTTGAGCGGGTAGAATTCAATGAAGCTGTCAGCTGAGGACATGTGAGGTGTCTATTTCTCAAACTAGAGACTCTGATGTATTTATCCTCTTGTTTAGTTGTACATCTGGTCTTCCACATCTCTTTCTGTCCTTGTTAGAGGCAGTTGTTCTTTGTCTTTGAAGACTGTAGTGTACACCTTTGTATGAAATCTTTCAAATCTTTGTTTTTGGCAATTTCAAGCATTGTATAGCCTTGGAATTTGAAAATGGGAATTTTTCTTGCTGATCTGAAATGTAGGTGGTGCTTTAACGCAGCTGAGCACTCAGACCATAGACAACTAATATATTTTGAATTGCATACATATTCCCCAATTTATCGGTGTATACCGAATATCTCAGCCTATGAATTAACTATAAGCTTAATCTATGTGCAGTTTGAAATCAGAGATTCTCAGATTTGTGATGATATTTAACATTTCATAATCAATAGCTGATAACATTGTTTATCGTTGGACTTTTCATTATTTACCCAAGCAAGCTAACAGACAAGTTAAAAAGACTAATTAAAAAAAGAAACAGCCTAAGGTAAGATTTGATATGGATTTTGTGGCTACTTGGGGCTTATAGAAACAGTGACTGGAGAAGACATGAGACGTTTGTCTTTGTTGTCTTAGAGAGATTATGTTTCACTTTGTGATTCTTTTGATAATCATTTGAACTGTGGTAATTACACAACAAAATAAACTGTACAGTAATATTCCTGAGAATAAGAGCTTTTATTTGAGATTTAAGTGCTATGTGAAAAACTTATATTCATACATACTGTATCCTGTATTATTATATCCCATTTAGGTGTTGCTCATTTACAACATGGCAGCTTTCAGGCTTTATTTTGTTATTTTATGTAACATAAATGCAAAAGTGACTATACTCTGTGAAAAGATAATTTTCCAAGCTTTCGAAGGAATCCAAACATGAGTTACTTATGTATCTGGGGACTTTTACAATTTAAGCATAATTTATTGTATGTGTTTGGCCCTGCCCATGCACCATGAGGCAGGCCCATAGAGTTTAAGGGGTTTTTAATATCTTTCAGAGCCTTGAACTTGTCAAACTTTGTCAAAGCCAGTGATTAGTTCTCAAAAGCGATTAGTGAATCAAGTCAGTACTTGTAAAGAAAAGCCAGACAATCAGATTGTAATTGGTGATATCAGCCATATCTTGCAATTGTTGTGTACAGAATGCATCAGACAATGAATGAACAGGCTGTGACTACAGCACAGATACAGTAACTTGGTCAAGCAACCAAGGCTAAGTGGAAACCTCCTATGGTGTACTATATATAAGTGCATCAAATAAAAAATCTCCACAATGCTTCTTTGTAAAGTGCCATTTTAAACCCATCTTTGTGCCATTAGTCACAGGGCACAATATATCTTTCAAGAATTCCAGTGTTATCTCCCCAGACAATATAATTTACATATAATGTGTTTACAGCCAAAACTGCCTTCTTTTTCTGCTCATGTCAGCAAGTGAATGCAGGTTTCTTTTTCACGGTGGAGTGGTTGAGCTCAAGTTGCTTCTTATTGAGCAGGCTGCAATTTGTTCTTTGAACAAGGTCAACAAAACCAATATTCAATTTTAATACCATTAAAGTCTGTTAATAGGAGATTGATCCTTGGAAATAAAGTTGCACCGTCTTAAAATCCATGTTCATGTTCCATAAAAGAGCAAAATATCCTGTGAGTCCCTGACCCAGTAAAATCCATCATCAATTTGTGCTCCAATTGCTGTGCAGTGTGTCATATCTCTGTCCAGGCCATTGACCATGAGCACTTGATTGATTGCCTCCTTTGTGCTGTTTTCTGGTTGTTGTGTTCATTTAAGACACTGTGAAGAAGGTTCTTGTCTCTGTGCTGCCTCAACTTGACTCTCAAATCTTCTGGATACAAAAGTGTCACAGAAGCACTACAAAATGACGTGGTTGCTACAGCAATTGCATTTTTTTTCTCACATTGGCTTTTTATGACACTATTGGTTTAAGGTTTAGGTTGTAAATGTTGGTTTTGTAAAAACGAGATAAAGCTTTAACCACCTCATCTGTTTGGAAGAACAGTTGATTCGCTATTAGTGCCACTCAGTAGACAGTTCACCAAGGAACTGCCTCAATGCGTGTTATGAACTATAACAATGTTGCCACAATAATGTGAGGACTATATCTTTATCTGTCAGAGATTATATCTTGACTTAAAATAATTTTTGGGAAATCTTTTTTAATACTTTAAACATAAACCTGACTAAATTATGTTAATGGTAATTATGTAAAAAAAAAAAAAAAAAACATCTCTCATTGACTTACATTGAAGGAATGTTGCCCATTCAAAATGTAACTACAGCCATCGTAATATTTACAGACAACATTTTAATTGTAGTGACGTCTGTTTAGTGAACGAATCGTTCTTTTGAACTGGTTCTTCGACCTGGATCGGCTGGAACAGTTTGCATCTCGAGTCAACAATGATCCACAAGTTACTCAATAAATTAATCTATCTCTCGGACGTGCCAGACACTCCGACTTGAGTAATATGATCCTAGAAATATTTTGACCTTTCGCCTATCATGTTTTTGATATTGGTGGTCAGGTCCTATGGTTATGCGCTTTGGGTAGTGACCAAAAGAATGAGATCACAGATACAAGCAACCAAAATGAATTTTCTTCATAGGGTGTCAACTCTAAGGTATAGGGTTCAAAGCTCAAACATCCAGGAGAGGATTGGAGTGCAGCCGCTGCTCCTCTGTATTGGAATTAGCTAGTTGAGGTGGTTTGGGCATCCCTAATCACCCTGGAGGGTGTGTCCGGCGAAAAGGACATTTAGGCTGTCCTACCCAGACCCAGCTAAGCTGCAGAAATTGGATGGATGTATGGATAGACGCAGAACATCTCTGTGTTTGTGCATCACTTGCTGTGTTGCCATCCAACTACTTTGTGAATTAAAAATTTTTGCTTAAGAAAACCTGCATGGAAACACTTGATAAGTGCATAAACTCTCAAAATTTGCTTACAATTGTTTGCGTTAGGTAGAGGTTGATTTTCTAGAGTTTTGTGCCAAAATATGAATTAAGGTAATAGAAACTTAATGTGTTTTGGACTTTTGTGCATATGATTCTGCTCCTCACAACAAAGCAATTCTTCACACATAGCCCTTGACATTTGAAAGTGTTTAACCCACAGCTGGTCGTTATAGTGGTCCTCAAAATCCGCCAGAACAGTTTTGAGTATGGGCACTCCCAGGTATATGGAGGCAGGCACCTTATGGGCATAGCAGCCATTTCAGCCCACATTATGAGATATTACACTCATTCTGCAGTGTCTTCTGGCAGTATTTAATAAAATAATCTCCAATACCAATAAATACAAAAAAAAACTGTTCAAAGAAATTGATTCGCAGTAATTGGTCTTCTTTGTTTCTCTCTACTATTTGCACATTTATATGTGATTTTGTATTTCCTTTCTTGCATCTATTTAACCATAAATAGCCACCCGTATGCTGTAAAGACAGTATTGTGTTTCTATATATGGTGATTATTGTGCACAACCAACAGAATACATGTTGTATGCTGAGTGTCATGACAATGACAAGCCTTGCAAGCACTCCTTTATCCATTAGAAAATCCAAATCTCTTTCTCTATTTGTCATTGTCATACAGGCATGTCTCCATCCTTTCACAGAAGCTCTGTAATACTTCTGATGCATCATAATCAATTATAATTGCTTTAAATGACAGATTAGAAGGGAAACTCGATGTGTGGCAAATGTTTTTATTTTTTATTTTTATTTATTATAATTTTTATTATTATTATTATTATAATTTAATCTAACGCTTGTTACAAATCCAATTAAGATACATCAGAGGATTAAATAGGCTTTGGTTTGAGGGAATTCATTAAATAGTTTGTCTGTTCCATGACCTGATCATTGCTGTGGAGCTAATCAAATAAACACTTAAAGGGTTAGTTCACTCAAAATGATAATTCTCTCAATTAATCACCCTTATGCCATCTCAAACTCGAATGACTTTCTTCTGTGGAACACAAATTAAGAAATTTGAATAGATGGATGAAAGATCTATATCCATACAATACAAGTCAATGGGTCCCAACTATTTCAAGCTCCAAAAAGTATAAAGGCAGCATTAAGGTAATGGAGTGAATCATAAAGTAATCTTAAGACTCGAGTGGTTTAATCCATGTCTTCTGAAGCGATAGGATTTCATTGAGAAACAGACCAAAATATAATTCCTATACACAGACCGCGTTTACGGCGCTAATGATGCAAACATACTGTGGTTCTGGCCCAAAAGTACAATGTCAATAGAAAACAGCAAGGGGATGGAGTAGTATTAAACTCAGGTTCAGATCAAGCAATAGATCCAAAAGCCTTAGTGACTAACCCATGAACTGTCTGTAAATGTTTGATCAAATGCAGCAAGCTGCTAGTTTGTGGGTTGATGAGTGTATCCCTTGCAGTCAGTGTGTGGATGTTGGTGTAGTGTGTTCCTTTTATTGGAACCTGTGGGTAATGTTAATTTATGAGTGTGTATGTTTGAGTGATGAGTATATATCCGTTGGTGGTGCAATGTGTCCTCTTGTCCTTCGCCAGGCACAGCTCACAGAAAAGCACATTTGACACCATCTATGATTCATGGTATGTTTAGGAAGAGGGCAGTGACTTCAGCTTCAGCACAGAGCTGCAGTGCCTCTGGCTACAGGTCCTCAAAAACTTTGAGTGCCTGAATCAACTGCCACTTGCGTGCTGCACTAACAGAATTTTGCTTAGAATTAGAACTCTCACAAAAATTGGATAAGATGCAGCACACAGTTGTGGCACATAGCACTGAGCCTAGCACATTAATAAAAATAGAGCCCAAAGTGTGTCATTTTATCAATGTTAAAATACTTTTGCCTAGCTTCAGAATTAACTATAAGTAAGCCACTGGTTTGATTCTCATAAAAAGTGTAAAGACTTTGTGGCGCTATCAAAACATTGCTCTGTTTGTTTGAGTATCCTAACCAGGCCATCTGTTTTTCCAACCAATGAAGAATGGAGAAGCATTCAGGAAACTAAATAGAAAGATATTATTTTTGCAATTACGTTTGATGCTGCAGAAATACAAACTTTATAAAACTGTCATGTCGGAATTACAATGATTACAAGACGAAAACCCAAACAATTTACATTCTTGATCTCAGAAATAATTTGTTGGAAATGCTCGTAGCATACCAGGTAACATCGGCCAGAATAAAATATCAAGCAGTAATATCTATAACTGCCTTTAACATTTCAACATTAGGTTATAGAAGTTGGAGATTACATAATTTCATAAATCATAGATTAAAACTTTTCAGTTACGGATTTGACAAAGACATGAAAAGTTTTCACTGGTTGGAAAACAATTATGGTAATTTCTGAACACAGTAGTATCCAGTTAAGTGTTTTCAAGTCCATTCTCTGTTCATGTGAGCATGAAAAATCTTGCTAACACTTTAGAATAAGGTTACATTTGTTAACATCATTTCACTCTTGACAACTCTCTGAAAGATTAAGCATGTTAATGTGGAAATGACACATTGATAGGAAAATGGTCTTGGCCGACTAGATCTGCTATGCTGCTGAGACTTGCTATTGCTAGAAAATACACAGACAAACCGAGTTTGTATGTGGACATGCATCTGCTGCTGCACAATTAGACAAAACACAAGACATGCTGTATAGAGCATGTATGACATGCTGCTGCACAAATAGACATTACAACCAATCCCCATATAGCAGATCTAGACAATTGAAGCTGGGGTGGAGGAGGTTTTCTAAGAAAAAATCTCTCGAATCATGCTGCAGTGAAATCAATTTATCAATTTAAATGTTTGACAAAGAGAGACCCAAGATGATTGTATATCTGATAACATGTCAAATGACTAATTAGCTTGTACTGTGTGAGCCGACTTTCTTATTATGTCACAGGTGGGGGTCATGTGACGCTATGCGAGGGTTGATCGCTTAGAGGCGAGCTCCACTTAGACTTTGCTACAATTATCCTTTTAAGCAATATTAACCGGTGAGAACTGTAATAGTTTTGTTTGATAAACTGTGCTGGGAGGGCAGGATGTCGAAAACATTTCAATCATCAGCCTGCGGGGACATTATAAATCACTTAGTTTCTCATACGTTGGATGCTTCACAGGATCAAGATGGCAGAGGTCCAGTCGATAGTGACAGCAAGCTGCCTGTAACTCTCTCTCTGTCGCTCTGTTTTCTCCGGTCACCTTTATTCCTCTCTGGCTTAATCATCCTAATTAGAGGCCGGATGTGCAGAATCACGGCCCGGCCCCATCCTATGCCCTGCCACATTCCTCCCTCGTTCTCTCAGGCCGGGGATCACCCAGCATAACGTACTCTCGGATGATTAGCCCGATTGGGGGCTGGGCGTACATAGTCACGGGCCGGACGCACCCTCCACCTTGTCACATATATCCAATCATGTACCACTACCATCATGAAGACAAATCAGCCCTGGCTTCTCTAGCATTTCCTCAATCACACAACCATTAGAATCTGTGATTTCATTCCCCCACAGTGTATTAATGGGCATTACAATCACAACACCACAAATAATAACAAATTAAGAAACAGATGCACATTGTAGGAGAGACAGAACTTTTCTTCATTTACTGTAATTGTATGAAATGAAACTTACTGTACCACTGACAATAAGTGCAGGTGACGCTCATGATGCATTTTACCTATGACAAGCACCAAGAGGAAAAATACACTGCACTCATACACAGAGACATACAGGCGCACTGGACAAAGTCACTTGGAAGCAAATAGTAAATCTTTAAAATTTGATGCCTTGCATTAGCATAATCATGGAAGTCAACTTTGTTTTATTTGCATAAAAAGCAGGAATTGAAGATCAGTTTTATATCCATTGGGAAGAGACAGATTTATGTGGCCAAGTGTAAATGGAATGTGCTTATTCAGTCAGACAGCAATCCGATCAGTAAAAACACATGAAGTGACAAAAACAAACCTTTAGATGGCACATTTAGTAATCTGATCTGATAACTTTTGGGTAACTTTTTTTTACTCAATGTTTATCAAAACGTTTATTTTAGGTTTTAAGAACCAAATTTATAAGGTCTTTTCATTAAACATTAGTAACATGAAATCAAACATCAACTCGCAATTTGTCAGCCGATGAGAAAAACAAAAGGTAATTAAAGGGTCATAAACTAATGGAAGAAGAAAGACTATCATAACAAGAATGTGCACTAGGTGCTCGGTTCCTCCGAGCAGCTCGTCTTCCCTGGGGCCATGGCGTGCAGGGGAATGGCAGCCTGACTTCTTGGCCCATCAACCATGATGCTTGATCCTATTCCCTGAGACACATCTAACTTGTGCGGACCTTCCCAGCTCTGTTCCCGGACCTGTGAGGACACCAGTGTGTGCACACAAGGAGATAGAAATAGGGATGCACCAATACCTGGATCGGTATAGGCTCCAATACGGATGTTTTTAGACATATCAGGTTTCAGTCCGATGAGCCCGATCAAAATCCGATACTGTGTGTTAGTCATGTTCGTTACTGTCAAGCTCAAAAATATCTGGTCTGGTTTGTTTCAGCTATGAAATTGGACTTCAGAAGACTACAAAGGACAGTTTGGACTGCTGAGCAGATTATTCGTTGCCCCTTGCCCTTCAGTTCAAAAACTGTATATGTATATTACATGTACATTTCTGTCTCTGGTGGAGCATGAAATGTGCTGTCTGTATTTTGGCAGTTCATGGGTGAGGTTGGCTTTGTTGCTCCCTATCTAGTGAATGACTTAACCTCCAATTTGCTGCCTGTCTGTATTGCTCTCAGAACTGTTAAAAATGCATTTTGTTTTCATCTTTACTCCATATTAAATGAAATTACATTATGCACAGTGGATAGTGAAGACAAAACACGCAGTTCACACAGGAGGACACAGGGTCGCACAAGGATATATTGGCCCTGATGTCATTGAACCACTTTCAGGATTTTACGACAATAAATCAGATAGCAGATACCATACAAATGAATGGGTAGCTGTAAAATGACTCCTACCTGTCACAATATTGACTGAGACTTATCTTATTTTATTTTTTTTGCCAAAATGTCCTTGGGCAAGACACTGAACCACAAGCCTTGCATGGCAGCTCTGCCATCATTGGTGTTTGAGTGTGAGTGTGTGTGTGAATGGGTGATTGGGACACAGTATAAAGCGCTTTGGTAACCACTAAGGTTAAAAAAGACTCTATATATGTGCAGACCATTTCATTTATTATGTAATCCCTAAAAGGCTCTGTTGTGAGGAATGCAGTTATCGATCATTATTGTTAATTCCTTAGCATGGTATTTGTTTGCCTTGTATAATCTATCATGCATTTACAGATCTTTTACATAAGGAAATGTGAAGTATTTACTAATTCATTCAATCTGAGGAAATTAAGCTGTGATCCACTGTTGTTTGGTAGAACACCAGTGGATGACTCTCACTGGTTAAGGGAATAGAGGTTGAGGATGAGGGAAGATGCAAATGGGGGTGGAGGGTGAAGAGGAGGAAGTGCAGGTCTGGTGTCAGATATAGATGCTGATGAGGTCTGAACGCATGGCAAGAGAGCAGCCTGTGAAAATGTCAGCAGACAGCAGAGATCACAGCGCTGACAGCGCATACTAAAGGAGGAAAGGCCACTGCCTCTGTGTCAACACTGTTATCATGCAAGCACAGATCCTCTTAAGATCAACCTACAGTTCACACCAAAAATCATATAGATGAATAGATATATGGAGAGATAAACTGCATTAATACCATGTAGGAAATTGGGGTGCATTAACAGCCAATACAAGATTGCACAGTACACAGAACATATAACAAAGGCCTATAATACAAAAAATTCAGGAAAGTCCTCTTATTTTTTCAACTCTCATATAATGTAGAAAACGTCTGGGTTACATATGTAACCCCTGTTCCCCGTCTGTCGCTCACTTCGACGTTGTGTCGAAGAAGCGACACTAGGGGTCTCTCTTGAGCGCCGAATATGCCTCTGAACTATGAAAAAAGGACAAATGAGAAGTTGGCAGCCAGTATTTGCATACCCCGCCCCCGGACATACAGGTATCCCATGGCGGCAGGCTTGCAGCAGGGCAGGATGTGAGAGACCGCCTCCGTCTGCTTCTTCACCGCGGAGAACTGCTGGGCAAAGTCCTCGACGGTGTTGCTGAAGAGGCCAAACTGGGAGACAGGGGCGTTAAGGAAGTGAGCTTTGTTGGTTTCACCCATCTCAACCAAGTTCAGCCACAGATGGCGTTCCTGGACCACGAGTGTGTCCATCGCCTGCCCGAGTGGCTGCGCCGTGACCTTCGTGGCTCTTTAAGGGCGAGGTCAGTCACTGAGCGCAGTTCCTGCAGGGCAACCCCGTGCAGATCTTTGAGTGCCTTGGCCTGGTGGACTTGCAGGAGGACCATGGCGTGCAGGGCGGAAGTGGCATGTCCGGCGTCGCTGTAGGCCTTCGCGATGAGCGAGGATGTTGTCCTACAAACCTTGGAGGGGATTACAGGGCAATCCTGCCTGGTGGTAGGGCTTCCGGGGCATAAGTGGAGTGCAACTGCTCTATCCACCTGGGGAATCGCCATGTACCCGTGGGCCGTTCCGCCGTCGAGGGTAGCGAGAGCGGATGAGCGAGTGGCGTTGTGACGAGTGGAGAGGGGTGCTCTCCACGATGATGTCAGCTCATCGTGCACCTCCGGGAAAAACGGGACCGGGGGGGGGGCGAGGCTGTGAGCGGCGCCAAGACCCCAGGAACCAGTCATCCAGCCGCGATGGCTGTGGGGAGGATGGAGGGTTCCAATCCAACCCCACGCTAGCGGCGGCCCGGGAAAGCATGTCGGTCATCTGCGCGTCTGCCTCAGCCTGGGCGTGCTGGCCCAAAGGCGGCAGCCCAGGGGAGGTTTCGCCGTCAGATGCCGCGCTCTCCGATGCAGTGGCGAGCTCATCCACTTTGAGCTCAAGAGGGTAAGCAGACTGGCTGTGAGGCGAGCCGCTGTTACCTTGAGCATGGACGGGAGTCAACGAGCGTGCTGGGGGGCGGGTGGTCCGAGGGGGCGTACCCGTTGGAGCTGCACCCGCTGCCATCCCCAGATTGCTTCCAGTGCCAGCCGCATCGTCCTCATTCCCGTGGGAAGAAGGAGCAATGCGGGGGGCGGCTGAAGTGGCGTCCTTTTGGTTGAAAGCAAGCCGTGACCACAACGTTGCCATGGTCATGCCCTCGCAGTGAGAGCATGAGCCATCCACAAACGCAGCCTCGCTGTGGCCGTCTGAAATGGAGAGCACTCTACCGCATCCAGGAACTACACAGGGGCGGAAGGGCATCCATAAAAAGACGCGTCCTGAAAAGGACGTTCAACGTCGCTGTGTTTTGCTCTTTTAGAGGAATATACTCATTTACAAGAAAATCACTCTTTTAATAAACCCAATGAAGAGTTATTTTTCTGCACTGTCGAAGCACCCAGGGGCAAAGCTGCACTGCCGTGTAGAGAAGGAGAAAGCCGCTGTAATGTGCCGTCAATCCAACAGCATGCAGTGCATCAGAGGATAGGGAACTGGTGTGTATCTCGCAGCAGACTGCATGCACTACCATCGGCTCCGAAGAAAATTTCTGAATGAACTCAGCGTATTTGCTCACTTAAATACCCGTATGTCCGGGGGCGGGGTATCCAAATACTGGCTGCCAACTTCTCATTGGCCTTTTTTCATAGTTCAGAGGCATATTCGGTGCTCAAGAGAGACCCCTAGTGTCACTTCTTTGACACAACGTCGAAGTGAGCGACAGACGGGGAACCACATTTTACCATCCAACTGTTGAGGACAAGCAACAAAAAATACACTCAAATCCTATTTGCTACCAGACAGAAGTATCTGCCAGTAGATCGTAGGCTGGTTCTGACTTTAATTATTAAACCCAGGGGGGATATTTTATGCATTGCAGCATCGTGACAACCACTTAATTTTGTAAAGCAAGCCCAATGTCTGTCAAGTGAGCCATAATTTTATGATTTTCATACATGCATAATAAATGTCAAAGTACACAGACTTATAGCCTAAGGTAGATATTAACTTTCTTTTTGTATGCACTGCAAGCATAAATTAATTAACAAGAGTAAAAAAAAATGCAAAAGCATAATAATTAATTAGACAAGAAAACTGTACATGGTCTTGTCTCATTGAAGGGACAGAAAGTCTGGTTAATTGACAGAATGTAAACAAGTCACGTCCAGTGGCATGCAGAGTGTTCAGAGTTGACAAGCTCAGCAGGCCGAGCCAATAGAACCGCCCACAGTTCATCATTTATTCACCAACACAGCACGATGTGTCTGTTTCACATCCGCTTGACTCACCATTTCACCTCTGCTGATGAGCTCCAGAATGCATTGACCAGTTTGACCACTCTGCCCTTTTGTCAATCAGATGGAAATATGATAAAAATATATTTTTTAGCAAATAAACACATTTGTTGAGTAATTAATTTTATTGCATGGATGCCCTTGATGCTGTGTGGATACATGTGCGACAGTGAATTTGCTAAGGTCTGTGTGATTTTTAGTGTGTTGCTAGGGCATGCTTCTTAGTGGTTACTTACTAGCCCAAGTCAAAACAGCCCACCATTTACTGCGGTCTTAATTCTTTCAAAATGTAATCTTGTGTCCCTCTTATAGTTATGATGGATGATTGGCAGCTTCCAATTTAGTACACTGTTTTTCTGAGAGGGCTTTGACAATATGAATCACTTTATGAGTTGCCATTGTGAGTCCTCTGTGTGGACGTCAGTAAAGCCCTGGGCAACCCAAATGACGCATTCATTTGACCGAGGGGAGCCGCTAGCACCTGTTGTGCATAATTAATCCGAAATATCATAGAGGACAAAGGGAAAGCCCAAACCTCATTCTGATTCACATGCTTATCTCTTCCTTGCGGAAAGCCTCTGAACACAAGAAACTTCTGACTCGCTCTGCTCATCACACTGGGAAAACAGCATGGCACTCCATCAAGATCCAAAAAGGACAAAAGTAACATAAAAGAACCACAAAAGTAGTCCATACATAATATCTCAAGTCTTCTGAAGCCTTGGATGGCTCTGTGAATCCAAAATTTATAGTGTTATGTGAGGGGAAGATGATAAAGTTTGTACTATTCTTACATGTAGACAACAAAAGAGTGTTACCATGTTATATGTAATTATGTAATAGCGTTTTTATATATTGTTGTAATGCATTAACTATAGCTTCAGTGTAGGTAGTTTGATACAGTACAGGACATAAAGAGAACTTTCTGGCCATTCTGCCATACCATAAGAAAATTATACCTGGCCCTGTTAAATAGACATAATAGAAAATGTGTTATGAATTTCAATGTGTTTCCCTGCCATAGAAGAATGCAGCTTTTAAGCCATTCCACAACCACATCATAGTTAGAATTAAGGCATATGTGATGTTCATGTCCTACATAACTCAGACATGGACATAAAAACACACATGAAAAATGTTGTTGCAAGAGTAAAGATATAATGAACATTTAAATAATGTAACATAATTTTTTACAACATTTTGGCATGCACTGTACAATACCACAGATGCACTGCTGTGCAATAGTGGGGTTTCCCTCTACATCAGACTTTGGGGTTCCACCAACACGCATGAGCACATACCCACAAGTGTACTCTTAAAAATCATATAAGAACATCACTTACCTGTTAACATGGACACATAAGCCGCATTCTCTGTCAGAAACCATTGTGTGTTAAAGCGCTTTTTCTTAATAGCCTTTAATCCTTTAAATGGCTGCATTCATGTTTCCATGATGTTTCAGAATGCTGCTTTCTGAAAAACCCTGGATTAAGCTGTTTTCTTAAGTGCATGTAAGCATGATCAAAGGTGTTGACAGAATGAATACATAGCATGAAAGATATAGAAGCCACTGTAAAGTCAAATGATGTCCACACAGCAAACTAACAAGGAACTATGCTCAGAGGTGGGTAGAGTAGCCAAAAACTGTACTCAAGTAAAAGAACAATTACTTCAAAATAATTACTCAAGTAGAAGTAAAAGTACTAACATAAATAATTACTTGAGTAAGAAAGTATCCAATTAAAATAGTACTCAAGTAGTGAGTAACTCGTTACTTTCACAAATGACATAATGGACGTTAACTCTCCTATATTCCATTACATAATACATATTGAACATGTACTACAGAATTATTATTATTATTATTAAGGAAATTCTGTCATCATTCACCATCATGTATGACTTTCTTTCTTCCATGCAACACAGTAAGAAGATTTTAGGCTAAATGTTAGCCTGAGTCTCCATTTACTTTCAGTGAATGTGTTTTTTTTTCCTCTATATTTTGAAAGTGAATGGTGACGAGACTGCCAATCTCTAACATTCTGTCTAACATCTTTTATGTTCCTCAGAATACAGAAGGTAACATGGGTTTGGAACAGCATGAGGGTTGAGAAATGATGAAAGAAAATTAAATTATGGCTGAGCTATCCCTTTAAAAGGATAATTCAGCCAAAAAATGAAAATTATCTCATTGTTTACCTACCCTCATGCCATCCCAGATATGTATGTCTTCCTTTCTTTTGCAGAACACAAATGATGATTTTTAGAAGAATATTTCACCTCTGTAGATCAGTAGAATGCAAGTGAATGGGTGTCAAAATGTTGATGCTGCAAAAAGCACATAAAGGAATCATAAAAGTAGTCCATAAGACTCCAGTAGTTAAATCCATATCTTCAGAAGTGATATGATAGGTGTGGGTGAGAAATAGCCTTGATATTTAAAAGTGTCTGGTTATTTCATCAAATCTATTTCCAGTATTCCCAGACAGAGTGGATGTGTTTGTGTCATGCCTAAGCTTTCACTTTAAATAAAAGTGAAAACTTAATATAAAGTGTCCATGGCATAATATGCAATTACTAAAAGGAAGCTGTGGTGTCCTTGTCGTGCTGAGAGAGAGGGAAGCTCAGGTGGTGGACTAGGGAATTCTCCCAAGGTGAGTGGACACAGCTGAAGGTGCCATTTCTTCTTTACTTATGGTGCAGGGTTTAGCAGTCCTCTCTGTCATTTCCTTGGGCCAAGGGCTTGACTCGGTAGGCATCTTTCAGTGGTGGCTCACAGGCTTTGTTGCACCCTTCCTAGACCTGGAGGGCACAATCTGTGCATGCACAAGAGGAGAGATCAATGCCTTGAGGAGAGGCACGCTACTGCTTTTAAAGGTAGTGATGTCAGATTTATGACAGAATTGTTCTTTTCAGTCAGTCCTTTACTTTTTACTTGGGGCTTTTTGTGTAATGTAATGCACAACAATCTGCAGAGGAATGAGAGGGTGGTTGGGACTACTTTTCCCCAAGCTCTTCAATGTGCCTGCACTTGTCCTGCCTCAGTTCTGTTCCATGTATTGTTTAGCCTATTATTCGCCTGATGCTGGAAGGGTGTCAGTATTCTTGTGAGTGTGGAGAATGAGCTCTTACACAAAGCAGTAGAGACTAGTGGTGCTTCTCAATCAGAAGGCTGCAGCCAAGTTAGGCTGGATATCTTGGCTGTCACGTTATCAAGCATCGTCAAAGGCCATCTCATTTGTGAGGACCCTTGGAAGACAGCCTTGTTTTGTAGCCTTTGTTCACCATATTTTGGAGGATGCATCAAGTGCATCCTTCGCGGCCTTCAATCACCCGCAATTCCTTGCACATGTCACAGTTTATTACAAAAAAACCAAGTTCTTCTGCATGCTATTGCACAACTGTGCACTGTCCTGGTTTCTTCTTCTATATCTACAAAGAACTTGTAGAGAATCAGCACAATTTCCACATCTATCAGGTTCTATGTGGCTTGTTCACTCTTCAAAGTTTTCACACCGTGACCATTGAGGCGGACGTTTATGATGTCTGTCAGTCAGTCAGTCACATTTATTGTATTGCGCATTTAAAAACTGATTTAAAATACTGACGTAGCCATGTGCACATACTAGACCGTCTCATTGTAGTGCTGAATGCTGAGGAGGAGTCTAGCCTACAGCCTCAGAAGGACTGGTCTGGGAAGGACACAGCTTAACTAGGGATCACCTTAGAGATCTACACAGGCCTTAAAATGAAATCCGAACCCAACACATACCCGAGATGAATGGTACCATCAGATTTTAAGCCCGAACACGACCCAAACTTGAAATAGCTAATTATATTTGGAATTTATTCTCCAAGCAAGTACTGCTACAATAAGCTGTATTTTATGTAAACATCGTAGGCAACGGTGTTGTAACTGTAAACATACATAGTTTCAGGCACCGTGGACCCTCAGCACACAAGAGCAGGGAAAAAAAAGATCGGCTTACTGTTTATCAAGTGCCAAAATTTTGCTTGGCACAGAACAATCTGGAATCATGTGTAACAATGTAACAGTTACATAAAGTCATCTTAGCAGATAGAACTCTTTCAGAACATCGAACCTTTGTGACACCTGCGCTAAAAACAAGCAAGACGCATTGCAACAAATTAAACATTAAATGCGTATTTGAAAGTTGCATTTCTTTTTAACTTGACATGGTTTCTAAAAGAGGTGGGTAGTAATGTGTTATATTTACTCCATTACATTTAATTGAGTAACGTTTTGGGAAAAAATGTACTTTTAGAGTAGGTTTAAAAGTGGTTACTTTTTACTCTCAAGTAAATTTCGAATGAAACGCGCTTGTGATATGTGCGGGAGTGAGGCAATCGTGGCGACGAGAGTGGCTGTGTCCGCAATTGTTCACTCATTCACTATTTCCTATTTAGTGAATGGCAGTTAGTGCACTATATCTCAGAGGTAAGTGAACAAAATGAGTGAATTCGGATGAGAGAGTCGGAGCTCTGGGGCTGGTGCAGAAACATTGCATATAGCATTTTAAAATACTTTAATACTTATATAATACTACTTGTTATTCTTATTAAAAAATATATTAATACAATAAATCTTCATTCTGTTGGATATTTTTAATATAAACTGTGTGTAAATATATTGAATTAACACATTTGATCAAATAAAGAGAACATTTTAAAATGTATCTGTATGTTTTACCCCTCTATATGTTACTATGTTATTTTTATCCAGTAATGATTTGTCAAAAAGTAATTTAATACATTCAGCAAGAAAGAAAACATTGCAGGAGTGAAGGAAGCAGTAAACTCCTAGCTCGTAGGTCTTCCCTGTGGTGGATTGTCGGAAATTAACTGTCATCGAGTGTACTTGAAATGTACACTCGAAATTAGAGTGTATAGGCTGTGTGTACTCTGCATTTAGAGAGTGGTGGTACTGCTGTACAAAACTAATGATCCAAGTACTTATGACACTAAAAACTGTTACTACGCTGAAATAAGAATCCACACAGGACTTTAAAAGCTATGAAATAGTGAAAGAAGGCATTAATAAAGCATGATCTTGCTTTGGTTTATATTTCAGCATTATATATAATGTCCTTGTCAGACATTTTCACGTTTTCACAGTAATAATTACTAGAAATGTTTCCAAACCTCTCTTATTGACAAATTCATCCAGATCTGACAAGAGCAGTCAAAGGGATAGTTCACCCAAAAATTACAATTCTCATTATTTACTCACCCTCATGCAACCCCAGATGTGTATGACTTTCTTCTACTGAACTCAAATTAAGAATTCTAGAAGAATTTCTCAGCTCTGTGGGTCCATACAATGCAAGTGAATGGGTGGCAACATTTAAAGCAAAACAAAATCACATGTCAGCCATAAAAGTAATCCATAAGACTCCAGTGGTTAAATCAATATCTTCAGAAGCAATGTGATTGGCGTGGAGGAGAAATAGAGAAACAGTTAACTTTCACATTCTTCTTCTTATATCTTTTGGTGATTCCCATTTTTCTCTACATATCACCCCTTGCTGTCTAGCAACAAATGACAAATATTGATCTGTTTCTCACCCACACCTATCATATTACTTCTGAAGACATGGATTAAATCACTGGAGTCTTAAGGATTGCTTTTATACTACATTTATGTGCTTTTTGGAGCATCAAAATTTTGGCCTACAGAGTTAAAATATTATTTAAAAAATCAGAATTTGTGTTCTGCAAAAGAAAGGAAGTCATACACATCTGGGATGGCATGAGGGTGAGTAAATGATGAGAATTGTAATTTTTGGGTAAACTATCTCTTTAAAGTGATAGCTCAGCCATAATTTAATATTCTGTCATAATTTCTTTACAAACCAGTGTGATGCTTTGTATTATGTAGAACATGAAATATGTTAGACAGAATGTTAGGGACTGACAGTTCCACCATTCACTTTCAAAATATATATAAACATTCACTGAAAGTAAATAGTGACTCCGGCAAACATTCTGTCTAATATCTCCTTATTGTGTTGCATGGTAGAAAGAAAGTCATATGGGTTTGGAACTACATGATGGTGAATGATGACAGAATTTCCATTAATAATACAAATAATTCTGTAGTATATTTTCAATATGTATTATGTAATGGAATATAGGGTAGTAAACATCTATTATGTCATTTGTGAAAGTAACAAGTTACTCACTACTTGACAACTCTTTTAATTGGATACTTTCTTACTCTTACTCAAGTAATTATTGATGTTAGTACTTTTACTTCTACTTGAGTAATTATTTTGAAGTAATTGTTCTTTTACTTGAGTACAGTTTTTGGCTACTCTACCCACCTCAGGCAATCCTGTGCGAGATGCTGAAAAAAAGACACACACATTTGGTGTGAACAGCCCTTAACTTGTACGTGTCTGTGAGAACAAGTGTGGGAAAAAAGTTAGGTAGGCCTGTTTATTTTTTCATTAATTACCAACCTGAACCTTAAACCCAAAATGAAAAACTGACCCAAACCCGGCCCTAAAACCTGACAGTTTCTTTGGTCCCATCGGGCCTGGATCAGGTTGCAAACCTCTAGTAGATAAGTAACCCAGGACTTAACAGACATTTTATGGTTTGGCTGTTCAAAAGATATGCCAAAGCAGTACTTAAGCTATTTGATGTCAGACTCTTAAGTTTCCTCTTATATACCAGCAACTTCATTATACTTTTTCAGTCCTGGGCTCCAGCAACTCTGCACATTTTGGATGTCTCCTTTAGCTAACATAGCTGAGCTCTTGTACATTGCATTGATGTGACAAAAAGACTATGGGCTTTATTTTCGTTAGTGCGCAAAGGGCAGCGCTACGCACAACGACCGTGCGCTTCATCCAAATTTCATGTGAGTGCTAATTCTAAGTGTCATTTTCGTGCCAGCGCAAAGCGCAAGTGGGAGTGATTGTGCTATCTGTGGGTGTATGTGCGGAAACTGTGGGTGTATTGTTGGTTAATGAAGTGGTGCAAAGGGCAATTAGCAATTTTCCTGAGAAATAGGTCATTGTGCTGAGACATTTTAATACAACATTTGTTTTCAGTGCGAAGTCCAAAGTCTGTTCCTTCATTTACAATTTGGAGATTCCACCAGCTGGTGGTAATAAAGTTCATGTCCACACTCTGAATACATAGTGAAACATCAAATTATGTCCTGATGATCAGAGTTGTATGGTCATCTTATGAAACAAAAATGTATGAGATTTGTGTTAAACTATCTATAGATCATGGTTTATTTTTCAGTTGTTATTATTATTTTTATTTTTAAAAATGTATGATCTAATCTAATTTGTATTGGTATTTTTTCACCTGTTGTCGTAGAGGGATTTTTTTAGTTATCATAAAGGGTGCTGGTGAAAGAAGTTGGAGAGGATAAAATTTTTGGATTTGGTGTATATATATATATATAGATATATATATATATTACCATTTCGTTTTTTATTATATTTCCATTTCATTTGAAGTGTAATTTGAATTTAGAAATGTTTTTGTTTAAATTTTTTAGTGTTTCAATTCATTAATTTAATTGTTCAAAATCAAAATCAACTGGTATAAGTGAAGTGCATGCCGATACAATCACTATTAATACTAGCCATGATTTATGAGTCAGTAGATGAAAATGATTAATGATACTTAGATTTCCCGTCATTTAACTGAGCATACAACCAAGTCCTGACGAGAATAACATTTTCAAAGCATATAATGTTATAGGTGCGCATCCATATTTTTTATTCTTTTAATTAATTTTCCTAATTCAGTCCATTTACACAAACAACTTCTTATGAATGTGCTGTCTTTGTTAATATCACTGGTGTTTGGCAGGTAATGAACTATATAATATGATGCAGACACTGCAATAACCAGAGAAAAACATCCAAATTAATATGCACTTGACCCAGCCCATCAGCGTGTTGCACATTTTATTTCACCAAACCCACTTGTGCCTAGACTTTGCACATGCTTGTACGAAAATACCAAAACTTAATGGCCTTGGTCATTGACTTTGCATTTATGACTTATGGGATAGCACTGTGCTTAGCACTAGCGCTCCTAAAATAGGGAGCTTTCTCTGAGGAGTAGTAGTCTGTGTAACTGTAGAGCAGGTGATTGGATTCTTCAGGTGGAAGTCTTCACAGAACACAGGAAAGAGTGAGCAGCGATGGTTTTGGAGTTGTTGTCATGGGATTGGGAGGATAAATTCTGCCTGGATGCCTGTCATGGCTACCTTTATGCTCAGTTCTGATTCCTGCCAAAGGGATTCTGATCTGCACTGAATCTAATTATTACCATTACCATGGGCAATGCTAACACATGCCTCAAAGGCCCACCTTCACAATGTTTTTAAAATAATAACAGCAATTCTTATAATGTAATAGCAATTCTTTTGAATATGCAAGGGACCAAGCAGAGGTCAATTTTTACCTTTTGATACCTGCCAAAACTTATTTTCAAAGGATGAGGATTGGAAATTTGCTTGACTTAAACCTGCTTTCGCAGTCACAGGTTATGTTCTAATGCTGTTCCAGTTTCTTAAATTAAATGATAACATGCGAAAAAATGAACATATCCTTTTTAGAGTAAAAATCAAACACTACACTACAAAACTTAAAGGCAAACAAACTAAATAATAGCATTTTTACTTAACCTAGTTTTATACACCATGGCAGAAGTAAACCCATAATACCCCCCATTAGACATTTTTGCATCAATTCAAATGTGTTAGATGTTAGATTCTACTCCACTGATGGTTTGGTTTTGGGGGTAGAGTTAATAAACACTGCAATCCAGTAAATTACTATTAAAAATACAACTCACTTTTGGTGCCACTCTGTGGACATTTTACCTGGAAACACTTGCCCATACATTCAACTACACTTCCAGCTTCGGCCACTGGGGGCAGTGGCTCAAATATCAGTAAAAACTTTCAACCTACTGTTGCCAAATTCACAGTGCGATCAGTCTGCTGAAATACTTCCAGAAAGGTGGTAACACATTTTGGATATATGAGATGCAGTGCATAGTAGTACGTTATAAATACAGTAAGCCATTGGAAAGGAGGAATCTTTGGGGAAAGCAGTAACTGCCATGTTCCAATCTATGAGGATACAACTGGATCCACTGAAGACCAACACAGGTATGGAGAGAGGTTGATTTTTCAGATACATGGTAAGAACATTTGTTGGCTATGTTGGCCTCTCTGCCTTACATGTTCAAATTTGCTGACATTGGGTTTGTTGGCATGTCATGGCTAGGTTTTGGAGAGAGGGCATATAGCTGAAAGTATTGGGAGGTCCAATTCAGTGGCTTAGTTGCTGACAGCACCTTTAATATGTAGAAAAAACTTGATTAAGCAGCTCAGTCAGGCATGTGTTAACAAGTTGTGACCTGGACTGCATGTGGGTTATAAGACAATTTTAGTGAATAGAACCTTTTTTAGTTATTGGTTTGATCTTTGATTATTCAAGGTTTTTTTTTTTTTTTTTTTGTTCTTTCCTTTTTGTCAAAGGTTTTGTGGGACTGTTTGCAAATTGGTCTGAACAAATCAAAAGTAACACTGCAGACTTGTTTTGTTAATATCCTATGATGACTAGGATATTCTCAATGCATTCTGTATTTTTTATTGTGGTCTCAATGTCTCTCATGCAAATGACACTTTTGGCTAATAACACTATATTCACATATACAGTTTCTTGCTCTTTTGAATGTTTTTCTCAGTTTCCTCTGTTGTTGAAAATGCAGTAAAGCAAGTACACTGCAGTCATCAATCTTAACAAAATATGAGTACAGTTCTCAAATTAAAGTCATATAATGTATTTTTCCACACAACTAGACTAGCATTAACAAAACTAGAAGTCAGGAGAGGCAATGATAAAATCAGAGAGTCCAGCTCGAGTGCTACTTGAAGACAGATCTCTCCAGTTGTTCTGGAATTTTGAGGTTTAATGGACCACGTATCTGAAAATTATTTTTTATGTGTGTGATATGACCATTTTGTCTACAAGAAATCAACAAAACTGCCAAATCCACGAACACAAATTAGCCAACCACAGCAATTTGCAAGTTTCATCATGTTGCAGTCTCACCTCCAGGGAAACCAACATGATGACACAGGAGGTCAGCATGTTATTTCAAATACATTTGGTACCCGAGGTTCGGCCACATTAAGCCAACTCACGGACAGTTGCCATGTCCTATCAGACATGTTTGCATCTGCTCCAGTATGTTTACCTTCCCCTGTGGTGCAACTGGAAGGGGGTTGCTTCGGCAGCGTGCGAGACCTGGGTTCGGACCCACTGCTTTGAAATCGGAAAGTAATCACTTTCGCATATTAAGTTGCAGGCGTGATTCGGAGGTTGCCTTTTCCCCTCTAACATTGCATTTTACTTGGGGATGGGGGGGTATAGTTTATAAAACATGCATTTTACTTCACTGTATAACTGTCTGTACAGCTAAAAACAATTACACCTGGAAAATGGAGCTCACACGTGCCCATATCCCCAACAACCCTTACCGCTTTGACCACTGGGGGCAGTGTTTTGCATTTCGGTAAGAACAGAGAAGTCAACCTAATTTTTCTGATTTCTTTCAACCAATCAATTTCTTATTGTTCCTTTACTTATTAAATTGGGATGCGAGGAAGTATTACAAAAATACACACATCTTCTTTAAGTCTCCTACATTAAATTCAAGTGTAATAATGTTTTTAGGGTGCGAGAGAGAGAGAGAGGGAGGACCCAAGAGCAGAGAGAAACAGTTCGATAGGATTTATTAATCAAATAAAAAGTTATTTTTCAAACACAAAGCCCAAGTGAGATTCTCTTCCGAGATGCGGGCAGAGACCGAGGAATCCTTCTCCATGGGAACAGGGCTTAAGCACTGGTGAAGGTGGTGGCAAATGAGAAGGTAAGCACAGACACATGAGCAAGCTCCAACTACACAAGACAGCACAGTTAACATTGACAGCAAACAACACCTATACGTTTGACAGTCACAGTGACAATAAAAATGATCTGACATCGGACATGACACACAATGGGAATCTAAATAAGTGGTGAACAAATAAGAGGCAGGAGCCGCTCGCAGCTGAATGTTGTAATGATCAGCGTTCCCATGGAAACACAGATTCAGCACACCAGCAGCACCTAAAACACATAAGGGCAAAACGTAAACATGCTTTGACAAAAACAGACAGGGAACGATGATGTCATGGCCCTCGTCAGACAAAAACTCAACATGGCAAGGTGACAGGGCATGACATCACTGGAAAGTGCACGGCGGCAACCAACGCACTGCGGTAACCCACAACCGGACCCACAAAAAGCACATACACAAAACACAAGACACACAGGGGACAAATATGTCATAGTCCTTGTCAGACTAATCCCAACCTGGCTGGTTGACAAGACCATGACGTCACTGTTTTGTGGTCCATTCTGCATAGCGCGGCGGCTCATTGTTGCTTATTGCGGACCATTCGGCACATTTCGCGGCCGAACCACCAGCCTGCTCGGTTCTCCCGATTGACATTCAGCCCCTGTTTCAGGCGCAAAAAGTGCGTCGGCCCACTGTGAAAATGCACGGTATGCCAGATTACCAGTCCAGCCCTGGTGACCGGACCGTGACACTTCTGCTATTCAAAGCCTTTTTTATCCTTGTGTTGTCAAGTAAAGTCATATGTGAAAGATTAGTCATAATTTACTTTAGAGCCAAGTAGATAACCGTGTCCTTGTCTGTGCATTATGGTCACTTAAGGTCCTTTTTTATAAACAATCTTGTAATGTAGTTGAATTTCTGGGCTCCAGGGGGTGTTGAATTAAAAGACCTCACTTACCCCCTAATTCCAGTCACTTCCTGCTGTGATTGGAAATGCAATCACACTTATCTTGTATCCAGTGTACAGTAGCATGTTAGAGTGAGCTGTGTCTCCTCGTCAACCTTGAGGAGTTGTCGGTGTGCCGCAGCAGGGCTGAAAGTCATAAATAAGAATGAAGGATAGCCCGAGGGGCCCTGAGGGTGCAAGCACAAGCCTCAATGAAGACACTGAGCCCACCTGAAGATTAATTACAGCCACCACTGCATTACCCACTGACCCCTCAGCGAGACCTTGCCCTAAGAGCCCCACCCCATCTCCTCTTTCATCGTATGTTTCTGCTGGTTCTCAGGGAGAAAGAGAAAAGACACTTTTGCTGGGCTTCAACAATTGATTACAGTGTTTATTAAATGCACAATCAGTAATTTTTTGTTATGTTTCGCTGATGATATGACATTGGTCTCTGACTTTATACTGACTCCTATAGGCAAGGATGCAGCATCACTCAAAAATGAAAGTTTTTGGTTACCACTACCATTGTAGAAATACCCTAGGCATATTTGTGGGTGCATGGTGATTTTTTTCCTGCAAAGGAAACTGCAATGAGTTTCATAAAAAACACATGGTTACTACAATACATACATATATTTTACTACTTTACAATACATTTCTTTCTGTTGTGCAACTTTTAATAAGGAAAAATCACTAAGTGCACCTATAATACTTTTACCCAAATTAAGCAAACTAGACTTTTTTGTGAGGGTTTCTCATTGATGTTACATGACAGACTGCATAGCTCTTTCACTGTCTGCTTTCTCTCACTCTTCTCTGTGGTGTTATATTGATACAGGATGGATATTTTTAGGTCACGGATCATTTGTACTTCAGCAGTTCTTCATGGAACAGACATGTTCAGGTAAATGTAACATAAAAGAACATGATACAGTTTTTCCTAAAATAGAAACAACATGTTTATTGATTGTGGTTACAGGAAATCTACAGGGTTTATGCTGTACAGCTGGAAATTTGTATATTGTATACTGCCATGGATTTTTTTTTTAAATTCAGCAGTTTTAGACTTTTTCGTAAAGCACGAGTGAGTAATTTCTGTGCCACTAGTGGCACCAAACAGGACTGCAAAGATATCAGTATTGTAAATTGGATGTTTCACTCCAAATTAAGTCTAATTTGGATTGTCAGAAGTTGACATGTTGGGCTGCTCAATCAAAAAGCACAAAAGAATGACTTGGAGGACAAAACTTAATACCTCCTTTCTTACCTTATTTTCAAGTCTAGATTACAGCTGTTGGTTATTAACAACTTAAAATTATTATTGATCTCAGATTGAACATCACTGAGAAAAAAATGTCTGCGCCTGAACTGTGCAACATTTGACAGTTGAACACAACATTTTAATTAAAAAACTGTATATGTGTGTTTGCCTCTCAAAATGTTTTAAATTGGTTTATAATTTACCATTTTCCATTAGTAAACAGTGCTACTGCTAAACTAAAATGAATACAACCTGGCGTCCCTCAAGGTTTTATATTGCCTTGATATTTTCCCTTTTTCAAATATCAGAAAATTTTGGGTCGATTTGTATAATTATGCGTGTAATGCATATAATTGTTGTGTTTATCATTCACAAAGTGTTTAATAGGTTTCTTGGCAAAGTTACTGTAACATGTTTACCACTATTCATGAGTTTGGAGTATTGTATAACATCAGAAATTTCCTTAGTATGTGTGTTTCATTTCTTTTACAGAGTTGCAGATTTGCAATCGCAATTTCTTTAAACAGATGGACAATATAAAACTACATCTGAAAGCCACTATAGGTACAAGGTATTTGCAAGTTGTTATAAATATGTACTGATTTGGATTCATAGCAGTTTTTATTGTAAAGTGAATTTTCACTAAAGTTGTTCAGCTGTAGTAATGCCGAGGTGACTAAAGAAATGTTAACTGCAAGATGGTATACAACTGAGCATTTCTTGTCTATTACTGCCTTCTGCTACTCATACCAATGATTGAAATAAAGAGTTGAAATAGTGGGAGAGCATTGTTAAGAACCTTATTATGACCTTATTGTAATGTATTATGTAGCACTTAAATGATTAATCTTAACAGAGTGTACAGAGTGAAATTAAACTACACATGGATTATAAAAATAAAATGTTTTATAACAGTTAATGTCTTTATTAAGACATTAACTGTTATAAAAAGGTAACATCAGATGGTTACAATTTAGATGTAATAGTTACAAATAAAAAATATGTATTTGAAACCAGTATGCATACTAGCTGAGTTACACAGAATGGAAGATTGAGAGAGAGAGTAGGGTAGAGAGAGAGAGATACCATTGACAGCTGGGAGATTGGCCGATGGCCTGTAACCCAACTGCCCAAGAGCAGAACCTAGAGAAAAGACCTAGCTGTTGAAAAAGAGAGCCAGAAGAAAAAATAGCTAGAGCACAAGTTACAATCCTGTTTTATACTTTCCTTGACCATGTGACCAGAACCAGACCTGATACCTTTAAACTGTCCAATCAGCAGACCACCTTTAACCCCCAATATACTCAGGTTGTTACAATTTGTAGACACCCAATGAACAAACCCCTCAACCAATAGGCTGACAGATATCTATCAGCACACTCTGGAATGCAAGAGATCTGTTTTCTTAATAAAATTGTGGTTGTAACACAGAAATATATTTATTTATGTATTTTCAACCCTACATTACTTGTAGCCATCTCTCGTTATAATTTCACTGCCAAATGAAGGAAAAATGTTTTATTGCATATTCTGGCATACTAATTTTTAATAAAGTAATACACCTTCATTATTGAATCCCCTTTTTAGTTAAATTTAAATTCTGTGCATACCATTTTAATATTATGGTTTATTTGCATTATACACAGAGCAGTAGATTGTAATATTAAAAGAATTAAGGGTCTTCCTTTAAACTTATACCAGCCATATCGTGAGTTTCATCTCTTAGCTTTGGACTGTTTTATGTTGTGGCAGAATGACACACCCCTCCCATGGGTTATCATTGTCCCACCACTTCTAAAGTGTATTCTTCAAGAAGGAGAGAGAAGAGGTGCAATTTAATAAGGTTTGTTTGTCGGTGGATGATGAGGCACACCTGATGTGAATTGATCCTCATCAAGCCTGCCTTTAAAACGCAAAGCGTGCCTTTCCTCACGAGACCGGTCTCTAACTCTGGTGCATGCATGCTGGTGTCCTGCAGGTCAAGGATTGTAGATCAGGGAGGGTATCAAGAATGGATAAATGAGTTGCCATACCCGGTCCACAGAACCCCGATGGGCAAGGAAGTGGGGTCGGCATTCATCTTAAGCGCAGCGGCCCAGGGAAGCTAGGCTGCTAGAGAAGCCAATGCCCCTCGCACCCCGGACCAGGAGGGGAAAGCATGCGACTTCACCCCTTATTCCCAAACCACACCTTTCAACACTTGCCTTCTGTCACATAGCCCCATTTCACCAGAAAGGCACCAGATACTCCTTTGTTTTGAACACTTTCTCCATGAACACTATATTCCCCCCCCCTTTAGTTCTTTTTTGTTGTTAATTATTTTAAATAAATGCCACTCTGAAGCCTGATGCCACATCCACTGTGTCTGTCTCTTGCTCACCCCACCACAGTGGTGGAGAATGCATGTAAAAGTTAAGCGGAGACAGTGCTGTTGGGAAACATCAGTGACGTCACTCTACCTCTTGCTCACTGGTTAGATGGAAAACCTGGAAATGGTGTAGAATTCACAGGGAACAGCCTCCCAACCACCAAAAAGTATTAGTGGCTTTTAGTAAGCATGTAGTTGGTTGAGGCTGTCATTTTTAACCCTTGTGTTCTCTGTTCCCACCAGAGTGCGAGCGCAAGTGTGAGCTGGCCCAGAGACTACATGCCCACTCCGACTGTTGGGCCTGGTTGAGGAAATAGTTCTTCTTGTGGATGGCTGAAGAGGGAGCATCCCCATCTCTGGAGTCTGAAGACGGAATGCAGCGAGGTAAGAGGTGTCATTGGGATGATGCTTTGGGGGGTTGGTTCCAAAACGACATGCACCTCCCTTGGATTATCATCACCCTGCCTTTTCTGAGGGCTGTCCTTTTAGCCAGGGTCATAACGGGAGTGGGCAGGAGAATGGAGAGGTGCAATTTAATAAGCCTCGTTTGGCAGGTGAAGATGAGGCGCACCTGATGTGAACTGAGCCTCCTCCATCACCACTGCCTTTAAAACACAAAGCATGACTCTCCTCAAGAGACTGATCTCTAACTCTAGTGCATATAACTCTTGAATAATCATATAAAATATGTAAATAAGAGGGTTATTTATCTATAAAGCAAGCAATACCTTGTTTAAGAGTGTTTCATCGAATTGAAAAATAAAAAACGTTTTCACAAACGTTTTCACTTGCGAGGTGAATCTCTCCGAAGAGAATCTTAGGCAATCTTAAACTAAGATTAATCTGCAAAGATAAGCAGTGAAACAAAACTGATTAAAAAACAAAGCAACGTTCTTCCGCAAGTTACTTGCAATTTTAGGTTTCAACCACATATGTCGATAGATAGTCCAAAATTTCTACATTTCAGCTTTATTGAGATGCTGCTTTCAGGACGTTATGTAATATACCGTATAACGCCAACAAATATTGAACACGTTTAATTAATGACTTTTTTTACTTGTCTTCTATTTTGTTATGTATATTAAATCTTGTACTGGTTAAATCTTAAATCTGCTGTACTGGTTAATTTTCTGTATTATTAATTGAACCTATTCTGTTCTAACCAATTGTGTAGCTTGCGCAAAGGCTTAACATTTAGCGTACAACTTCAGAAAAGCACTCCAGAAAGCAGTCTGAGAAAGTCTAGTAACTCTACTGGTGATTGTTCTTCTCAATTTTCATTTCTTTCTTGAATTTTGTAAAACTACAAAAAAGACAAGAAAATATGAATGAATATTTAATTCACCAATCAACAACATATTCATTTGAATAATACTGTTTGCTTTGCACATAGTTCAAACATGTTCCTTTTTGACATTGTTTCAAGCAATATATGTATCTAGAAGTTACACTCAAATGAGATATACATTGAAAGTGAAATGAACATGTTTGATATAGCGCTAGCACATAGTCATCAAGTGTACTTACAACAAAGATACAATAATAATCTAACAACCTCTTCAATGTACATAGAATCACTATTTAACACAAATACAGCACTTACTGACACACACATATATATATACAGTATATATATAAGCACCGAAATGAGCTTCATGCATGTTAACTCTTGACCGCATTAACTGAGGGAAATTGATAGTAAACTGTACTGAATAATTATAGTGCATTTTATTTTATCATTATTTTGTAAAAAAAAGTTTGCTAGCTTCTAAAATAATTGTGTCAGACATTGTATTGCATTGGACAAATTTATATTAAAAATGTAAATATTTGGAAGTATGCTTTGCATATTTATGAATACATATATCAATTATATATATAGTTATAAATCATATTTTGCGATGCAAAAGTGTTATATAGAAGTACACTTTTTCATGCTTAGTTCATAAGCTTGGTTTGACAATACAGACACTGTAACTAATATACTTCAACTTAGTAAAGTGGCATCTTTTCCTGATTTGTTACCTACTGCAGCTTCCGTGATAAAAATCTGCTGCAATACTCACAGTGGTACTCACATTGATGATGCAAACATACTGCAGTTCAGATAAAAAAAAGCAAAATGAAAATAGACCCGAAGTGTTAGGGGGCAAATCTAAATCGGGACCGGACCAACCAATCGAACCAAGTGTGAAAACAGGCTCCTGATGTGTTCATGATGGGGTACAGCCATTAATCTTTTTATAGATTTGTATTTTGTTAATTTGTCATTCCTCTTCATTTTAAACCTTTAGGGTGGTGATGAAGATGCAGAGAGGTTGACAGCAGCAACATAATAAAGAGTACAAGCTTTTGCCCACACTGCAGAGAAAGTTGAATGCAAATGTCTTCCTCGCTTTTGATTATTGATTCATTTAGAACTGCCACACTGGAAATAGCACAGTGACAGACAGCACTAAACACATATACATTCAGAATAGTGAATATAGTGTGCAAGGGGCTTGAGAAGAAATAATAAGTACACTTGGGGATTCAGTTCAATACACCCATCTCACAAGTCTTGCATTTCTTTATCTGTATCCGCAGGTGTCGAATGGGCTTATGCGCATTCACAGAGATGTATATACAGTATGCTGATCTCTCATGCATAACTAAAAACAGAGAAATTGTACATGTTTCACCTCAGTCTCTCAGGAGGTAACCTGCTTTCCTTTCTAGAAGTAGTGTGAGATAATTTTCAAGCCATTCCTCTGTTCACCTGAGTCAGCTATTAATCACAGCAGGCTGTAGTGCTTCCTGTTTAAAGTGTGTCTGTGTGTGTGTATAGGGGGCATACAGTGTGAGCACATTAATCAAATATTGCACAATGAAAGAGCTGGAAATGACATGTGAATGATGTGTTACCCTCCCGCCAGTGTCCCTGAGCACAATCTGGTCTGTATTTAAAAGGACTAATCCCCATTCACTCACCCTTTCTCTCTCCATCTCTCTTGAAATGCCTGGAGCAATGTAAGGAAATATTGTCATCATCACACTTTGGAAAACCACAATTTTGCTTAATCTGAAAACAATCCAAATTCCATAATCCCACATATTTTGACATGGCATGATTAAAATTGGATGAAAGAGAATTAGCTATTTAAAATAGGTTCTTATAGTAGACTTGCTTTAAGTGCTTTATAACAATCTATCCAATCATCAATCCAACACTTGTCAATATACTAAACAAACATAAAATTCAGTCAATTGTCTACAGACTATGACCTATACAAAACATTTGTAAATGAATGGAAAGTCCAATTGCAGCTAACATGTACTAACATATGTGTAGAGGAACTCCATTCTTTCATTTTGACTAATTTATATATGGCCCTGTCATACAGTTTTGAGAGCCTTCAATAAATTGGATGGCATCATATATCCCTTTCAGGCACTGTGGTTAAGAAGCTGTTGAAGTCAAAGGGTAGCTCTACTTGATGTCAGTCTTTTAATCTATTACTCATCAAAACCTGTTCTCCTTAAAAATTATGAAGTTCTGTCTAGAAGCAGAACTTTTGATGGAACTCTGGGAGCAGTTATAAATTCTTATTGATCTTGCAATCTGTGTGTCAAAAGTAGTAGGGTCATTATTTGTGGTCAGGTCAGCAACCCCTTTGGTGTTGAAGGCCATTAGTGAAATCAACATATTTTGGGTCTGATTGGGTATTTTTGAGCATTTCGCTGAAAAGCTAATATTGTTTGTAAATAAAAACTGTCCATTATTAATGGAGCTGCCCTCAGAACAGGAACAATGGTTCTAAGCTCTTATGCAAGCCCAGGCTGAGGATCGATAGGTGATCCGGAGCTTGCTGCCACCAGGGCTACTCCAGCAGTGACCGCACCTGCCATTCACCAGATCACGCTAGCAAAAATGGGGCCCCAGGATGACCCGAAACTTTCATTGAACTCTTTGAGCATGCCGCTGAGGGGTCAGGGTTGTCCTGCAAGCTGTGGGTGGTCTGTCTATTGCCGCTGTATTCTGGGGAGGCTCAGCTTGCAGCCCAACAGCTACCTGTTGCAAGTCTACTGGAGTATGTGGACCTAAAATGAGCCATACTGAAACAGGTCAGCCTTAAATCAGAAAACACCATCTGTGCTTCCGGCGCTGATATTCGGTGAGTTCCACTGCCCGTTCATCTGTGCCCAACAGCTCCGTGATGCCTGTCGGAGTTGGTTGCTGTCCGAGGACCATAATGCCTATGAAATCATCAACCTGGTGGTGATGAAGCAGTTCATCAACCATCTGCCAAAGGGCACAGTGGAGTGGGTCCAGTGCCACCATCCAGCAGTCCAGCTGGAAGAGGACCATTTGGCGATGTATACGGGAGTCGGCGAAAACTTTTCTGTCTCTCCAGCTTTCTCTCCCTCTCTCTCTTGGGTATTCTATGCTACTTTTACTTCTTCAGTTTCCAATGTTCAAACGAGGGAGTTTCATAAACATATTAGCAAGAGAGGGGCACAGACTTCAAGAAGCTGTTGAAGTCAAAGAGTAGCTCTACTTCATGTCAGTCTTTTAATCTATTATTCAAAAAACCCTGGTCTCCTTAAAAATCTGTGATGGAGTTCTGTCTGGAAGCAGAAATTTTGATTGAACTCAGTTATCAGTAATTCTTTTTTATGTATTTTTTTTAATTGAACATTTATTTATTGATTCATAAACATATAACAAAGAAAAAACACATATATACACTGAGTCAACATTTAACATTTAACCCCCACCTTGACCCCCAAATTTAATAATCACATATAAATAAAATTAACTTCACTCCACATCCCCTCCCTGAGAATCCCCCTAAAACACTAAATAATTGCCTCATTTCCTATCAAACAAATCTTGAATGCCCAACCATCATCTCCTCAAAAGCTGCCACCCTCCCCATCTCTGCACACTACCCCAGAAATTAGGGAGCCCCATCTGACTTCCATCCCTTTAAAATAATCTTCCTACTAATCATAATACTAGTCAGGACCCAATTTTTGTTTGTCCCCCAAATTTATGACCGCCCGATCACCCAGAATACAGAGTCTGGGGCAAAACAAAATTCGAGTTCCCAAAAAGTTACATATGAAACTCTGAAACTTAAACTCTTGGATCTTAACATAACTCCAAAAAACTTGGGTTGTTTCTCCATCATCAGATTGGCATCGCCAGCAGGTGGACCAAACCTATACAATCTAGAGGGGTCCAATAGAATATATGTAAAATCTGCTTGGATTCCTAGATGTAGACTTGATGTTTTTAGAATCCTAGCCCACACTCCCTCCTCCAATACCAAGTTTAAATCTTTCTCCCATAATCTCTTAAAAGTTGAAGTTCCATAGCCCAGACTCTGAATTAGCAGGGAGTAATACACTGATGCCTCATGACCTTTTCCAAAAGCAGTAATCACCTCTCCTAGAGTATCTGCCACTTTAGAAGGGTGTAAGCTACTCCCAAAAACAATACAGAGCAGGTGGCACAGCTATTAATATCTATAGAACTGAGATCTGGGAATCCCAAAATGCTGAACCAAATTTTCTAAAGATCTCAACACTGCACTCTCACATAGGTCACCAAGTGTAGTAACCCCCATCACAATCCACTCTGACCAGCAGAATGGGGACTTATTAATACTTAGTCTAGGGTTCAGCCATATACTTGAGGCAACATTTAAATAAATATCCAAATTAAACACTCTGGACACTTTTGTCTATACCGAGTGCAAATGTGAGATAACGGGGTGTAACTTAACCTCTACGGTTAGTGTGATAGAAAGGCTTTGCAATGGCGAAATAGGGGTAAGAACATCCTATTCAATACAAAACCAGGGAGGGGCTCTCACAGGTGGAAGTGACCAATGAGCCAAATGCCTGAGACCGAACGCATAATATTAAAGCAAAATTTTGGGTAGGCCTAGCCCACCTTTGTCAATCGGCCTGTGTAACGTATTAAAATGTAATCTAGGACATATACCATTCCAAATGAAGGACTTACCTATGCTATCACCCTTGAGGCTGCTTTCGACAAAATAGATGACTTGGAAAATAAAAGCAAGAGGTGCAACATCAGAATAATCGGCCAGTCTGAGGGCAAGGAAGGTACAAACCCTGTTTTTTTTTTTGTTTTTTTAAATCCTGGCTGCCTAGCCTACTGAATATTGACTTTAAGAATGGCGAGATTAAAATAGAGTGTGCTCATCGCATAAAGTCTGCATCTTACAAGCTGCTCGAGCTGCCAGAAAGCTACTGTGCAAGCAACATACCATCTTCATTTCCAAGGATTTCTCGGCTGTGATCATTAGGAAAAGGCAGGCATTCTAGCAGTTAAAAAAACGCCTCTGCGAGAAGGGAGTGAGCATTGCCATGATCTATCTGGTGGTCCTCAGAGTGCAGTATGAAGGTGCCAAGTTCTTCAAACAACCGAGTGACATGCAGTATATTCTATCTAACTTGCCTGTCTTGACTCCCATTCACCAGACTGATACATCCCATCTCAAAGTGGCTGAATGACTCTTAAACCAAACTAAGCTAATATTTTTTTAAGGGACTGAATGTTATGCACATAAGGAAGTTTGATTATTCAGTGGAAGTAAGGTATGAAGATTTCCCAATTGCTCGTTAGTGATTTCTGTGATAGTTAATGAGACATGACTGGCCAATATATATTACCTGTGCAGACAGCCAGGATTATCTTTTGTATCTTCTGTTCTGTAAGAGTTACATACTGGCGACGGGGGGCATTAAGAGATGATAGGAAGGAGGAAGACTATTTTGACTTTTATAGTATTTTTCCCTAAGACTGATTAAGGCCTAATATTAGATTTTAAGTTGGGGAGTACTTTTTTCAATTGGGTCAAGATTTTATATACACTCCCCACTTTAGTATAATTACAAATGGTGTAAATTCACCTAAATGTATCTTATCCCGAGGCACTAGATATATGTGCCTGCTGTAACCATTATTATTTGTACTGGCTATTGAGCCATTAGCGATTGCTATCAGAGAAGATTCTGGCATTTAGGGGATTTTCCTTTTTTCTCTGGGTATAAGATACATTTTGCAAAGTCAGAGGCAATTCCTCTCTATGATGCACACTCTTCTGACTTGGCAGTCTCCTTGCCTTTTAAGTTGTCTCCTTCTGGGTTCACATATCTAGGTATAAATATCTCACCTAAATTGGATTACCTTTATAAATTAAATTTCAGTCCAATTATCAGATATTTATAATGACCTGGATAGATAGCGCAGCTTGCCGTTATCACTGCTTGGTCATATTCACCTTGTCAATATGAACATTGTACCCCATCTGCTATTTCTCTTCCAGATGTTTTTCTTCCCGGTACAGCCTTAAAACAACGGAGTTTGGAAACTTAGACAGTTTTCTATCACTCCCTAGTAGACTTGGAGGGCTGGCATCTCCCTCATTTGAATTATACCAAAAATCTGCTAAATTAAATTTTATACTGGAATGGCACCTGGATGATCTTAATTCGACCTGGTTTAGCGCAGAAGTGGCAGGTATCAGATCTATCCCTCTTCGTAATCTATTATACATGTCATCCCCCAAACTGTCAGTTTTAACCAAAGGCAACTCAATTCTTAATAATATGGTTAAGGTGGCCCATAAAACACTTTTTTACTTATCATCAAATACATAGCTTTTTGTCAAATAAGTTAAGGGAACATCCAGGTGGCCTTGGAATGTCCACATTAGAGGTACAGTTGAGCAAATTGTTATTTTCTCGATCAGCACTTAGTCATTCTTACAATATACTTAGAATTTCAAACAAGGATAATTCAGATAAATTCAAGAGATTATGGAAAATTTAACTTGGCGAGGAAATATGTGAAATAGATTGGAGAGTGGCAATTGAATCACCTTCCTACTTAGCAGACAATGCATCCTGGGATATGCAGTTTAAAATATTGCACAGATTACACATTACCCCGGCATGTAGACACAGAATTAATCCCAATCTATCTAGCCTCTGCAATAAATGCAAGGTTACTGAGGGAACCCTTATGCATTGCTTTTGTGGGTGTTTCCAGGTCCAACAGTTCTGGTTGCTTGTTTTCTTAGAATTGGGGGAAATCTTCTCCTGCTCTTTTCAATTAGGACCTAGGATTTGCCTATTGGGACTTAGAAAGGAACTCCCTCATGGCTTTAAAGGTGCTCATCTCTTTCAAATATTGCTACACTAGTGCCCGCAAGTGTATTTTGTTGCAATGGATAACAGACACAACCCTTTCGGTGGCTCAGTAGCTAAGCATTGCTAAGGGAGTTATCCCTAATGAAGCCTATTCCACGGCATTAAGAGATAAACCCTTTAAATTCTACAGGATCCTGGGGCCCTTTCTTAAGTATTTGGGTGTAGAGGCGGAACATATGTTATTCTTGGGAATTCAAAATCTAGCTTGGAAGGAGTAGAGGTAAAGTTGGGATTTTTTTTATTTTATTTTTTTTATTCTTTTTATCTACTTATGTAGTATGAATGTATGGATATGTGTGTGTGAGCACCTGTGGGCATTTATATATCTACATGTATATCCCTTAAATATTTCTCTGAGTGGTATATATTGATTGAGCACCTTGTGATTTATTCGGATTTTAGAGTTTGAAATGTACTACAAGTAGATTTCCATGTTAAGGAATACGATTAAGGGATTTAGGTGGAGGTTCCATATGTATGACCTGTTTGTTATATGTGCTTCCTCCCTTTGTGTCTTGCTTCTTTTTAAATGTATTTTTTCTGAACTATCCCTGTAACTGCCAAAAATTGCAATTAAAAAAGGGGGACATCTACAGAGAGAGACTGCAGCAGGTAGTGAAATCTGGGAATACAGTTCATTTTAATAACATTAACCTTCCGAATCATAGATATATGTAATGAAGCCCACCTGCCCACATCACTCGAAAACCTTTTTATTAAAGGGTCAAAATTAACTCTAACTAAATTTGCTGGAAATAAAATGCCACTGGAAGGCGCCCAGCTGGAAAACCGTTACTGTACAGAATGCTGTCAGAGCCAAAGCTTCAGATTTAGAAAAATGCCAGGTTTGCCAGGATTGTTTACAATATTTTTACGTCTAGCTGGATCAGCGAAATTGGACGGTAACTCTTACACTCACTTGGATCTTTGTCCTTTTTAAGAGGACTACCTTTTTAAGTGCAAGCTTTCTGTTCTTTAATGATTCCATATAAACTTCTAACAAAAGTGAAGCCAGTTATGTAGCAAAAGATCTAAAAAATTCAGTGGCACAGCCATCTAGCCCCTGAGCCTTGCCTGAGTCTTCCCAAATTTTTCAGCTTCCTGTGGGGAAAGATGCATTTCTTGAAGAAACCCTATATCATATTTCTTACGCTTAAGAAAATAAATAACCTTCCTTCTTTTTATGGGGTGCCCCATCCTATCTCTGATTTTGGTGCTTTCTCTGGGTATAAGATACATTTTGCAAAGTAAATATTTGTAAATCAGATTTGTAAATATTCTAAATCACTAACGTCTCATGGATATCTGCTGAATGTCTTATTGACTACTGAGAAATATTTATTGAAATATGTATAATAGATTTAAACACACGTCAAATAAATGTATCTGTGCTATCGAGCACTACTTCTGCAATGCTTACATTTTTTTCTCTACTATCTCAAATTGTTATCCCCTGTTTCTCCATTCAGCATTCCGGCAGACCTGTGTTTCAGTCATTCATTCCACATCAGAGCAGCAACCACCGCCCCACTCGAATCACTGTAGCGGCTCGCCCGTTGGGATTCAACCCAGGCTCTCCAGTTTGAGTCACAGCGAGGGCTCTCACGTTCTAATGCTGCGTGAACCCTCCCTTTCAAACAGTTTGCGTCTGAAAGTATAGGCATGTGTACTCACAAACGTATCCGCTGTCTACAACTATCCATCGAAGTGCCCATCCCCCCTTTTTCATCACGAATAACTCAGGCAGCAATTCTCAGTACTAAATGCCACTACAGAACCATGCCACTTATATCATCATCATCCAACGCCTACGCAGGTTCTATTCTTTAAATAAATCCAAACACTTTTAGTGACGGACTGTTTCCAGTAGGCCCAATCCACGGCATCTTATTAAATGACCATATTCTCGGCTCGAATACTCCTCCTAGGTGAATCATGAGACTGTCACCACATTTAGACAACATTATACCAAGACACTGAAGATGCTAAATTGCGAACAGATTTTTGATATATCGAATGTTGTTGCCATGATGAGCATTCAATTAATGGTGAAAAATGCAAAACAGGAAGGGTCTCATAACCTCTCTGTGCAGTGTGTGATTTAGAGTCTTGGGGGCTAATCACATGGATGTAACTATTTTGGGTCACTGTCATAGTGCTACCACCAGGCAGCAGGAAGTGTGGTTCTTACAACAGCCTTTAAAATAGTCCTCTTATATTTACCCAAATTGCTTCAAAATGGTTTAGAATAATGTCAAATACCAAATGTATGTGTCCACATTCTGAAAGCCACCGGGTGGAAATGGACCCATAGTACTTGGGCCCGTTATCACTGCTTGCAGCTATATTTAGATAATAATACTTGCCAATGACAGCTTTTAATGAGTATTAACAATTACATAGAAATAACGATTTTGAGGAGACAATACCACATTTTTGGTATACAAAGGCATTTTGATACAAACACGTACATACAGTGCACTGCAAGTCACATCATTAATTTTGTTAGAACTTGGCGAACAAAAACACTTAATATCTGTACAGTTGTTTATTAGGAAAGGTGATATAAAGGAACTAAATGCCGTAGTATATGTTATTTTAGAGATACCATATAGGAGAATTCACTAAAGATTAAATGCAAAGGAAAAAAATACAGCAATATATAAGAGACAATCCATGTATGATCAGTGAGCTTTTTAAAGCACTGCAAGACAGTGATGCTGCAATATCATTTACATGTTAAGAACCCTTAGGAGAAAAAACTATTTCCATTTTTAAGACCTTTTTTGCAAATGAAACACATGACCTCACTGCTTCATCGTTTAATGTCGGTGGTCAAAACAGCTTTCTGTGCTTTAGCACCACCTGTTCAGCTGGCTTTGGGAAATGTTATTGGTCAGGGAATGTCTTCACTGGGTGAAGAAAAAAAAATGAGACACACTCACTGTAAAAAAAAAAAAAAAGCTCCACTTTGTTGGCGACGTTCGTTCGAGGTGTGAAGAGCTCGTTAGGAATCCGTTGTTTCCATAAAAAAAAATGTTAATCGTGGTGAGAAATAGTTTCAAAGGTTTGCGTCTGGTGTTAAAAGGCCTTAACACAGTAACTAGAGATGAATTAAGGTACTTTAAATGTTAGGACGATTCAACAACATATGTGTACATAATAAGTACATTGTATTACATGTTAAGTATATGGTTGTTAAAGACACCTAATGTAAAGTGAGACAGTTAAAAATGATCTGTACTTAACGATTTGCTATACAATTCCCCCAATGGCCAAAGTGAAAGCGCTGTTTGCGCATATGGGCATGTGTGAGCTCCATTTTTGGGTGTAATGTCCACAGAGGGACGCAAAAAGCGAGATTTGAAGCATGATGCTTTAAGCTGTACGGGCTGTAATGCAGTGAAGAGGAATGCATATTATAGAAAGTATACTGTACCCCAAACCCCAGACCTAAACCTAACCATCAGTGGAGTTAAAATTTAATGTTAGAGGGAAAAATGCAACCTCTGAATCACACTCGTCACTGATTATGCGAATGTTATTACTTCCAGGTTTTAACATGGAATGCAAACCCTGGTCTCCCATGCAGCTCATGCAGCATGCTCCATGTCACGCCACAGGGGAAGGTAAACACACTGCTACTGATGCAAAAATGTCTGATTGGAGATGGCGCTTGTGAGAGTAAGTTGCCAAAACGTGGACGAGTCCTCATAAGGATAGCCACACCAACGTGTGTGCGTGTGTGTGTTGGTAACTCAGGCAGCTGTTTAAGTTGGTTCACTGCTCTAATTGGGTTTCATGTTCTTGAAGAATCCTTGCACTCTTTTGATCTTTCTCCAGGCTGTTGTTTATGAGCATTCATTAGCTTTGAGGTTTTTGCTTATCAAATGATGCCCATTAATGATGCATAGCCTACAGGTTTAAGTTTGCACTGAAGTACATTTAAATATATATATATATATATATATATATATATATATATATATATATATATATATATATATATATATATATATATATATATACAGTATTTCTTGTGTATTTGCAGATCTAGCTTCATACTCTGGTCTCAAACCATTGGGTTTTGTAGAAGTAATGAATCTAAGAAGAATGTACAAATGACAAGCTAATTTATCCACTCCTTCAAAGTGAATTGTTCACTGCTATCCTATAAAGCTATTTCTCATTAAACCTTCACCATTAAATAGATATGGACAAATAATATCTATAACAATACATATAATATACAATTATAATTAAATGCTAGGTGACTATCCGCAGACACTTTTATGAACAAACTCAGTTTCTATGTAATCATTTTAATAAAATGCAACAGTGCTCACACACTTTCTAATATTTTCCCCCTTCATTTTCTACACGAGCAATTATTAAAACTTTAAATTAAGAGTTCCAAACAATGAACCAAATCAACAAACTCTGAAATAAATCACATTTTTTTTTCCAGAGCTATATATATATATTGTGAAGGGGGCCCTAACAAACTTATTCTTGTTATACTACCTCAATGACCTCATTCAAGAATGAATGCAAGGATGGAGTCGAAGGAAATACTATATATTAGATGGGGAGATAAATAACATAAAATTAAAACCTAAAATTTCTTATAGAAATTGTTTGAAGTCGCAATGATATGTAATATCAGAATCAGAATGAGCTTTATTGCCTAGTATGCTTACACATACTAGGGATTTGTCTTGGTGACAGAAGCTTCCGGTGTTCAAACAATACAACAACAAGACAGAGATAATAAGATATAGAATAAAAGAAAAACTGAATAGAAAATATAAGTCTATATACATATATGTAAAAATACAAATCTGTTATATACAGCAAGGGAATGTAAGGGCAGAAGAGGTAGGATATGTTGGATAAATATAAATAGGATAGGCTGTGTATTGCACATAATTATTGCTCAATGGGGCAGTTTTAACTGTTTGTGAGATGGATAGCCTGAGAGAAAAAAATCTTTCTTGTGCCTGACGGTTCTGGTGCTCAGTACACTGTAGCGCTGGCCAGAAGGCAACAGTTCAGAAAGGTGGTGGGCTGGGTTTGTGGGGTTAAGAGTGATTTTTCCAGCAATTTCCCTCACTCTGGAAGTGTACAGTTCTTGAAAGGAGGGGCAACCAGTTATCCGCTTAGCAGACCGAACTGTCCTTTGTAGTCTTCTGATGCCCGATTTCGTAGCTGAATCAAGTCAGACAGTTATTGAAGTGCAGAGGACAGACTAAATGACTGCTGAGTAGAACTGTATCAGCAGCGCCTGTGGCAGGTTGAACTTCCTCAACTGGTGAAGGAAGTACAACCTCTGCTGAGCCTTTATCACAATTAAGTCATTGTGGGTCTCCCGCTTCAGGTCCTGTGAGATGGTAGAACCTGAATGACTCCACTACTGCTACAGTGCTGTTCAGATGTTTTGTTTGCACCAGACAGCCAGCTGTTCAACTTCCCTTCTGTGTGTCATCCTAGATGAGGCTGATGACATTAGTTTTGTCTGCAAACTTCAGGAGCTTGACAGAGGGGTCCTTGATGGTGCAGACTTTTGTGTACAGGGAGAAGAGTAGTGGGGAGAGCACACATCCTTGGGGGGCACCAGTGCTGATTGTACTGGTGCTGGAAGTTTGTTTGGCTTTCCTTTTCTGAATATCACGGCTCATTTCAGCTTATCACAGACCATTTGGCCCATTTTGTGGCCTGCCCGGTTCTCCTGAAAATGGCCAGTATGCCAGATTAACAGTCCAGCCCTGATTATAATGATGAACATGTCAGGATTTGTTATACACATATCTGACATGGCTTACATTTAATGTCGTGAACAACCTTATAAAAAACAAAACAAAACAAAAAACAGATTTGAGCAGAAAATATGATTTAGGCCACATTTAGCTGCGGTGTAACATAACTTTGGAGTCGAGTCCAAAGTTCTACACTATCAGGTGAGCTACTGAAGAAGCTATTTACATTGGAACAATTGTGTAAATGTAGGTGGGTTTGTAATACAAGCATTAAAATGTGTAATTTTGCAAATGATGCTCTATAGTAAAAGTGTTTCAATATCAGAACAGAGCAGTGTGTGATTAAGAGTAAAAAATAAGTGATTATATCAACTGGTGTAATTATGATTTGTCTGAAAGTCAATAAAACACAGTTGTTGTAGCGACTTTTGTGTTCATTGCACCACGAAACTGTGACTAAATGTCAAACGCGGCACGTAAAATCAGTTTGTAAAAGTGTAGCTATAGTAACATTCCTTGTATGAGACTAGGTTTGTGAAAGTCAACATGAAATCAAACTGTCCCTGTTTATATGAACATCTGTGCACCTTATTCCATAGCAAACAAATGTTTGTCTTTTCACAGTCTTTTATCAAAATGTTATAACTTGAACATCATCATCAAGCCTTCTTGTCCACGTTTCACCATCCAAAAAATTCTGAATTGATAATATCAAGTGCGGTCATTTTTCCTTTTTCTCATTGAATATCCTGTTTCGCTCTGGAATATGTCACATTACGGAAATAAAACCGGTAGCAAATGCTGTTTCATGTTGATTGTAAATGAACTGCTCACTGCCTCAAGCATCATTGAACAACAGAAAAATTGTCCATATGAAATAAGCAGCATTAATCATGGCTGCTGTTGGTGCCATTACTGAAGGTGTAACCTCAGGCTGGCCTCCAGACATGATTGAGAGAGGACACTGTCTACAAGCACAATTAATAGTGTCCGTGGCATCTGAACCCAACACAAACTGCTGATGAATCCACCTCAGTTGCTCTTTACTTGACACTTCTACATTGATCCCAGATTTTCATCAGGCCTCAGGACTGAAGGATCCCAAGCTGCAAGTCATAAATTTCAAAGCCTGTTTGTCTTCAGCCATAAGTCACAGACATTGAATGAATAGAAGCACCCTCCCAAACCTCAGCCTTCTCCAGACTTCATACACAATACAGGGCTGTAATTTTATCAACAGTTGTGTTGATATTGCCAAAAGACACGTTATCTGTAGATCGAAGATTTTTATTGACAAAATATTCTGGCCCTGGAAACTTTTTCCATTTGGCTCACTTGTTGTAGATGTAGATTATTTATCACTTGGATGTACATGTAGTTCCTCTCATTTCACGCCGATCGATGATGACCACAGATGCAGGACGTGTGAAACAGGCTTAAGGATGGTATTGGGGCAGTTACAAACTGTATTGGACAGCAAACCCGCAAGCCTGTGAGTCAAGAAACCTTGACTAACATTATAAGTGGACTTCAGGGAAAAGGAAATGAAACAAATGTAGGACATGACCCCTTTAAGCGTGTGCAGTTATGCTCCCCTCACAGCTTCAGTACACACTGCATTAACATCTACTCTAATGCATAATACATGATGCTTCTGAAGTTTCACTCTAGATGATAAAAATGCAGAAACTAGTAAACTAAACAGCGGAACATGGTGAAGAAGTTGCATTCTGTAATTCCTGTAAGGATCTGCAACTTGAGCTCTTGAGCAGGGATGAAATGGGTTATATTGTGACATTGCCACATATTTTATTTTTTCTATACATAAAGTCATTAATGTGCATAATGTAGGCATGCAGTAGATATATGTGTATTTAGTAATACTTTACATTAATGTTTTACATTAACAGTAAAACTGTTTAATAATGACTAATAATTTATTGAAAAAAATAATTTTGCTACAAAACTGCCCAATTTTGATGGATTTATGTAAATATGCATTCTTACATAAATTTTATTTACAGTATATACAGTAAATACTAAATCTAATTTTTAAAAACATGCACCCTATAAAAATGCAATATTAACCATTGATATTTAGTTTTAACAACATGCATAAAATGTGCAACTTTAATGCAACATTTGCCAAAAAGTGAACATTCTTTATTCTTATGTTATAAATGCTTAACAAAAACCTTTATTCATAACCATATACCCTTATGGTAACACTTTACAATAAGGTTACATTTGTTAACATTGGTTAATGCATTAGGTATCATGAACAAATATTTATTTATTTGTTAGTTTATTAGAAAGGTACAATGCAGAATAACATAGCTACATAGAGTTTCAAGCAGCAGATGCTCTACATACAGGCTTCTAGCCATAATTAGCTAATTTGCAGCACCATTCCCTGGTAAGATTTAAAAACAATTAAAAATACTATTAAGAATGTTAAAAGAAAACCAAAATCAAACAACAACAACAACAACAACAAAAGGCTGAGCCTATGTACAGCCATCAGTGTTCACAAACTTGCTTTTGTTTAAACCATTTGTTTAGGTTTTATTTGGAGATATTGTGAAATTCTTAGATCTGCTGAACATGACAGGCCATATGATGGAAATTGAGAGAGCTCACAGAGTCCTGGCTCGGAGATCCACAGAGGGAGACAGAACCAGATCAATTCTGGCCAAATTTCGGAGATCATCTGATAATGATCTTGTGTTCTGTGACGCGAGGAGTAAAGGAAAGCCTTCTTTGAAGAATCACAACATTTTCTTGTTCCCGGACTTTGCGAATTCGACAAGAGAGAAACGTGATCGATTCAAGGAATGCAAGAAACTCTTACATCAATGGAAGGTCTCTTTTGCACTGATGATTCCGGCCAAGCTGAGAATAGATACTAAGGATGGCCGCAAAGTATTTACATGTCCCAAGCAAGCACTGTTCTTCATAAAATCATTGGAGTGAGCAAGCCATTTGGTGTTTCTCATGTGGCCCCTAAGTGGATTGAATCCCTGAGTGGATTTTTAGTTCAACTGATAGTTTGTTCCATAGTAGTGTACCTCTAACTGAAAATGTGGATTGTCTGTAAAAAAAAATCTGGTAAATCATTAATTATAAGGAAAACAAAAAATGACCTAAAATTGACCCTTGAGGAAGGCCCATTTTATTATTTTGTAAAGATGATCTTGAATTATTTATTTTAATGCATTGATCTCGAGATTCTAAATATGATCTACACCAATTTACTGCCTGCTTATTCAAACTGAACCTGATTCACAGTATCAAATGCCAGTGGTGGCTCAGTGGTTAAGGCTCTGGGTTACTGACCAAAATGTCAGGGGTTCAAGCCCCAGCACCGTCAAGATACCCCTGTTGGGCCCTTGAGCAAGGCCCTTGACCCTTTCTGCTCCAGGGGTGCTGTTTCATTGCTGACCCTGCGCTCTGACCCCAGCTTAATTCAACTCCATTTATTTGGCTCTGTACCTGTACTCTGCACAATGACAATAAAGTTGAATCTTAATCTTAATTATCATTATCTAATGCTCTTTTATTATACTCTGCAAGATATCAGTTTGCCAATTCACTTGAATACTTAGGCCTAAAACCAAACTGTTTAGGATAAGTTGTTCAGCTACCATTTTTGTAGAAAATTGTGTAGAAATTGGTCTATAATTCTGAACTTTATCCGCTGTATAAAGTGGCCTTACAAATTTAACAATATATTTTTACAGCATTTATTAATGTTAGTTCATGTGAAAATGTGTTGGTGGACCTAGAAAATATCTGCTCAGACTGCAAGTGTGTCTTTTAGTAGCTTCCCCAACACTGATGGTATGATGTGTATTCCTATTCACTCACTTATGTGCTTCCATTATCATATCTAGGCAGTAAACACAGCAAGGTAGCTCACTTGGTTTTGAGAGCTAAAATGTGTTTATGGATATATGTGGGAAAACTGTATTTAGTTTTAATGGGGTTGGAGTGCAGGTATCCAGAGATACACTGACAGTATGATGGCTAAACGAATCTGTGATTAATGCACACATTATTGAGTGTCACGTGGGAGCGGTCGCTCACTAACAGCGTGCTGGAGCAGCTAAATTTACACACTGGTCAGCACACACAGGTACCTCAGGGATTCTCACCAGCACACACACACACACACACAGACATGCTCTCTGTTAGACTGATGGAACATTTAGATCCTCTTTTTTGGTGGATGAACAATTAGGATTTCTACATTTATTCAGAGATAGTCCACACAAAAAGAAAAGAAATTTCCACTGTGTGGTGCTACAAGCGAGTTAAATGTTCGCCAAAAAAGATAAGGATTTTAAGGTTAATGCGCTATTGAGTTCTAAATCAACAAAACAGACATCCATACCCCAAACCTTAAACCTATACCTAACCGATAGTGTCACAAAAAGCAAATGTGTAATTAACAACATAAATTGTATAATTTTGTGCTGCTTCTATGACACTTTTGGCTCACGTGTCGACTTACACGCTCTTCAAGACAAATACTCCGGTCCATCATTACAAGTGCAATTGGTTGAGCTACTGCGCAATTTGATCACAATCAAACAAGCTTGTAAATGTAGTTGATTATGTAATGCAAATGTTAACAGCAAGTTATGCGCCATATTAACACTCTGGGGTCCGAGGGTGTTTTGGCCCTGGAGAAGTTTTGACATGCCTTGACATTTGTGCTTTTTTCAGTTGCTTAAAAACATATTAATGGCTAAAGTCTGATAACACTGTATTCAACACAAACTGGGCTACAATAATATGTGAGCAACATGTATGTACAGGTTTGTATTTTTGAGAAGTTTGAATTTTTTACAAGAAAAAATGTATGCGTGGTTTTTGAAAAAACAAAATTTTTAAGTAATTGAAATAAGGCCATATAACACATACTAAACATTTGTCCACAATACTTTTGAGAACTGGATCTTGTAGCCTAGAGTTTTTGCTACAAAAATATGTGAAAACCATCCTGATCACTCATTCATACAAAACAATATACTAATTTAACTTTTGTAAGACAATTTTAGTGTTAGAAAAGTCTCATATGCGAGGAGGCGTGAATGATCTTGAATATTGATGTGATTCACACCTGAGGAGACAAAAGACCCCTCCTCTGGGCCTATCAATGAGGAATGTGACAGAAAGAGAATGAATGTGAGGAGACTTAATGATCCAAATCAAGTTTTAAGTTAAAAGAAGTAATCTGACTATAGATTTTCTTTACATAAAGACTTTACTTAATTTTAGACCTACACTACCATTTAAAATAAGTCTCTTCTGCTCACCAAGACTACATTTATTTGATCCAAAATACAGTAAAACATTGTGTGAACTCAGTTTACAATTTAAAAGAACAGGTTTCTATTTGAATATATTGTAAAATGCAATTTGTGATCAAAGCTGAATTTTCAGCAGCATTTCTTCAGTCTTCAGTGTCACATGTTCCTTCAGAAATCATAATAATATGCTGATTTTCTAATATGGGCATATTTAAAGTGCATTTTACTCATTTAACCTGAACACATATTTGCAAGCACAAGCTTTGTTGATGATGAGGCAGCATCAAGACTAGTTAAAATATAATCTAAGCATTCATATTATTTTTATATCATATTACATATCATATTTATATCATACAGCATACAATTTAAATACCTGCTTTAGCCGAAATAGCATTTAAATATAACTAAAACTTGCTTATTAGGACATATTAAAAATTTCAATACTCTGAATTCTGGCTGGCAAGTCTGGAAACAGTCCCACTAGTAAAATATGTACATGTTTATATAAAATAACATGTCAACTAATGAAAACTAAATGACTTACTCATCTGAAATTGTATCCTCAGCTGGATCAAGTCTATCTTCAAAATACAAATGTTCATCGGAGTCCCGCTGTTCTTCTGAGGGAAATGTGAACTCTTCCTTACAATCCAGGAGTTTCATCGCCTGTGTATCATTACAAATGCGCAGTAAAGTGAATTAATTGTGTTTTCATCAAACCTCACAATCGGGGGTGTTCACCATTTGCATTGATTGTCTCAGCACTTGAATGGCGCGCTCTGCTGGTGGGTGTGATCACATTACCTATAATGAGCAGAGCCTGTAAAAAATGTACATCGCTTTGTTTCATACAGATTGCATTGCAGGAGAATATTTAAATTTGAATAGTTTTATTTAAAAGTAGACATTTTAAGCTTTCTTTAGACATATGTTTCATGTTTTTGTTGTAAGTATTTGCGGAGTTTCAGTTCATTTTTGTGACGTGTTTCAGAAATATGCTCGTGAACACAGAGACTGCTGTAAGCTCACCCTTTTTATTTTCTTTATTTTACAAAAGCACAATGTTTCATTGTTATTATGAGTGTACACAAATAAAAGTAGACCCTTTATAGTCTCTAATGATGCCTTACACTTATCTGTATACCCAAAAATGACAGAGAATTTTAAGTTGTTTCCGCTGTAATGACGAAAATATCCAGCAGGACGCAACGGCCCGTCTGTTGACCCCAGAGGGTTAAAAATGTTTTGATGTCATTAGATGGTGAAAAGTAAGGGTTCATGAACTGTTAATCTGCCATTTTACGCACGATTTGTGTGAAAGAGAATAAAAGAAATTGTTTTTGTTCACAAGTAAACTGTCGCAATATGTACAACAAGCCACGTAAAAATATTTAGCACAATTTGTTTTATAATAATGTGGTTCTATGAGACAATATTGTTTGAAGTTACGGAAATTATAAAACCAGCCAATCTGGCACTAACAATCGTACCACGGTAAAAATCCTTGAGATCAATTTTTTCCCCTATTCTGATGGTTGATGTGAACATTATTTGAAGCTCCTGACCCGTATCTGCATAATTTTATACATTACACTGCTGCCACACAATTGGCTGAATAAATAATTGCATGAATAAGTATGTGTATTCCTATAATAGTGCTCAGTGATTGAAGGTTATGTTGACAAATTGAACCTTATTGTAAAGTGTTACTCTTGATCCCAAACCTGAAAGCTGTTTTGTTTTTCTATCCATAAAACACAAAAGGACCATTTTTAAATTAATTGGAAACATTCCCCTTCACTGCAGCTCTCAAATCTCCTTCTCCATTTCACATATTAAATCTGGCATGTCAGATTTGGCTACAACATGGGACAACCAAGAACATATTTGCATCACCTGCCTCAACGCAATGACACCCTTTTGTATTCTGAAGGCGAATAAGATTTCACCGCTTCTGCAGATAGGAAGATTATTCAGTAAATAACTACATACATTTCAGTTTTCCTCTTACAGAGCTTGCGCAAGGGTGAGAAATAATGACTACCTTTTCATTTTCTGGTGTACTATTCCTGTGAGAAGAGGTTTGTGTTTGTGTAGGTAAGATCATGTGACGCTCTGACCTTTGAGTGTGTTTGTGTGTCAGCAGCCTTTGAATTACTCTCTCTCTCTCTCTCTCTCTCTCTCTCTCTCTTTCAGACCCATGAGAGAGGTCAGTCTCGCTGTAACCTGAGACCTTTGCATTTTAAATACTGTGACATTGTGCTGTAAAAAACTGCCTAGTGCAGGAATTTTGAGTCTATTTTTAGTGCTGTGTGCAAAGCAAGCATCACTATTACTATTGCTTATATTTAGGATTAGGGATTTGTTCAAACCTGTAACCCAAAGTATTAAGCTTAGGTATATAACTCATTTGCATCATTTGTGATATGGACATGAATGATACATCAATCATGCAGCTTTTTGAGAAAAGGTGCACTAATATTTTCCTTACGATTTACGCCTGGCAGATGAAAAAACTGAAGAGAATAATCCACTTATATTAAAGGAGCAACACATAATGTTGTGTCATCATACCGACTTTTATCTGAACCACCAAAACGTCCTCCTTGTTCCGTATTTGAAATGTCAGTTGGATGCTGTATTAAATTCATTTCAGAGGATTTCAATACTTGCCCTAATGTTACATTTTAAAATGAAATGAACAGAGAATTCTGGACTCTTTTACTCATTGCTTTATTGTTTAGCCATTTTTTGTGTTTTTGTTACCGTGGGACACAAATGGAATTTCAGATTGTCCGAGCTGTGGCTCAAATAATGAGAAAATCACCATAAAAATTATTATAAATATATTCCTCTATTTGTGCACTATGTCTCAGATCTTCCGATGTTGTGTGAAGGCTTTGTGTAAGGAATAGATCAAATTTAAATCTTCATCGTTCCCATCCACCGTAATACTCAAATCCTGCTCTCATTCAAACATTCAGAACTGCCATCTCTAGAAGAGTTACGACAGCACTGATCTCATATGCCATTGGCTTGTCATGTGATCGATTGTGAAGTTGTAATGTTTGGATGTATATTTTTGATTGAGATTTAATCGCCTTCATGGAGAGGAAGATTTAAAGTGATTAGAAACCTTCAGTTTCAAGACTTTATCATCTGCAAGCACTACTGATAGTAGTATACTATATTTGTCATTTCATGTCAAATCAACCAAATTTCAGAAACTTTCTTGGCTGAAATACATTTTTCTGAAGACAGGTAAACATAAATAATAATGAAAGCCAAAATACAAATGCCATGATGGATCAATTCTTGCTGAGTTATCCAATATTTTGTAGAGAGGGGTCAAAATGACCATTTTAAGCTGTGATTTTGGTACAGAAAAACAGGACAAAAAAATAACCTTACAAAGGTGACAGGATCATTCTTTTATTTTAAACAGAGATACTAAATCAGTTGACTTCAGCACCTCTTGTTGAATTAGATGCCAATAATGCGAGTGCAAAAATGACAAAAAACCTATAACTCCAGAAGAATTAAATATGTATATTTTAATATCCTTTTAGATTCACATTCTGAACAAACTTTCCTTTTTGCATCTTCATTTCTAAAGTCCTATATAGTTAAATCACAGAGATATGAGGCTCTCAATGTGGCTCAATGCATAAATTGTTACATATGAAAAATTAAACATGGGTCACATGGTATGAAGCGATTTATTCTTGTCCAACAAAATACAATTCTGAAGTACAAATATAATGTTGAAACCAGAAATGTACCTTTATTTCTTCACATAAAAATATTATATTTTAATATTTATACTGTATAATATTTATACTGTATAGCTGTTATAAATATAATATATAATATTATATTTATAACAGCTATACAGTATAAAGTATGTATAAAGCATACGTTTATAGTTAATAATTACTTCAATTACTTCAGTTACTTAATTACGTTGTTCCTAAATTGTTAGTACATATAGTGCAAATAGTATGTTGTTATTTTATATTTTCTGTTTAAATGATTTATTATTGATTAATATCTTATATAAGCAGTTTGATAATGGGTTTTTGTTATTAAAGATCTATTAATAAGATTTAACTAATGCATTTGATTTGATGCAAACCTGTGCTAAAGAAGTTTTTATGAGAGCATTAAAAAGGTATCATCTGTAATTAATAAATATATTATTTAAACATTTATCTATGTAATGAACTGGACATAAATGAATGCTTAAAGCAATTCTCTGGCAACTTTGCAGTTCAAAGAGTACATAAGTTTCAACAAAATAATTAATGTAGGTGCTTTTATCAAATTAGAAGCTTGAAATTTCTGCCTAAATACCCTCCAAAAACTGACCCCATTCACCCCATTATCCAATTCATTTACATATATATACAACTGAGAACATATGTAAATGCATATATAATTTCTTTATTAACAATACATTTTTACATTGTTACTATTCTCATAAAAAATTCTTTACCGCTGGTTTGCATCAACTAAAATACACCTGTAACCAGGGACGGATTAACCACAGGGCCGAATGGGCAGTTGCCCAGGGGCCTCCAAACCCAAAAGGGCCCCAAGCTCTAAATCAATTATTTATTTATTAATTTATCTATTTTGAGATTCTATTATAAAGCCATATAAATGTCAGCCTTATGTGAAATACTATTTGTTTGGCCGAATGCATGCTGGACGACAGCAGTGCGAGAGCAGTCACTCGAGTGTGCACTCAGGGAATCTGCGTCTCACAGGTGCAGCGTGTTTATTTGAAGGACTACAGAGAACAGTGTCTGATTTACAAAACGCTTCCAAACACAAAGATGAGGTGCAGTTTACTCTGGCTGTGCACAAAGCTGATGGTATAAAGTCAAATAAGCGACAGAATTTGTGCAACAGTATGGAGGACTTTAAAATGCATTTAATGTTTAATGATAAAGAGAAAGATCAAGTTCATGAACGGTTATTATGTTATTTGTCGGGAGTAAAGAACGTTAATTTCCATGGATGCGTCAAACTCAATCTCAGATTGAAGGGAATAATTGCACAGTGAACTATGAGACAAAATAGCACAATACATACATCTTCAAATGATAAAATCACATTAAAGTCCAAGAAAAATAATCTGTCACTGCCTGCAACATAGTAAACCTTTTCTTAACCGATGGAAAATGTGTCATTCTGACGGGCAGGTTCACTTTCCATGAGGCAGTGAATGCCACGGTTTATAGGATTTCTTCGGGGTGATTTAATTTTTTAACGATTCAACGTTTATCTTGTAATTATTGTCTGCACACCAGAACAAAAGGGGAAAAAACATATCAAGCGCTGAAACTTTGCCAAGTGAAAAACAATCTGGAATCACGTGTAAATTTGCAACCTGAATTTCATCAGAATGTCGATTTGTGACACCAGCGCTGAAAAACTTTGATGCAGCGCAACAAATGATGAAACAAAACACAGGTGTCTCGAGATGCATTAATAAATATTTAAGTTCTTTTAAATTTAACACAGTGTCTAACAAAATGCAATTGTGTGGTATGCCTACGCTTAAACAAGGGAGTTGTGGCACAACGATCAAAGATTTCCGTCCAATTCGTGTTTATATGGCCTCGACACGCGTGTGAACAGCCCGAAAAGTGACCCGAACCTGACCCGAAACCTGTAGGTTTGTTGGGTTCTATCGGATTGAAGACCTCTAAACACGTGCAGAATAACCGAATAGTGATTTTGGTATTTGAATACTGTGCACATCCCTACTAATAACGTCTCGGTTACGTATGTAACCTCCGTTCCCTGATTGAGGGAACGAGACGTCGTATCGAAGAAGTGACACTAGGGGTCTACTTCAAAACTCGCCATGCGCTGAGCTGTGTACGTGTACTGGTGACACAGAAGCGGGCAGGTATCCTACGTGCACAAGCGACCGACTGTGTTCAGGCTGCACATACTCTTCCCCAATGCCCCAAAAAAGTCGTCAGAATCCTTTTGGTTACACTAGGGGGGAACAAGGTGACGCTCCCAACTAGGGAACGGGCCAAGCCTGGCTGGGCCTCTTTTCTCTCTATGTTTTCTCGGCATAGAGCAAGAGCAGCCGGGGCCCTTACCGCATCGAGGGAAGGGGGGTCTTAACCGAATTCCTATTCTTTCAGGGGGAAAAGACCCTGCGGAGGCCATACCCACCCGAAAGGGGAGGTAGAGGTGGCAAAATACATCACATGGCCCCTTGGGTCACATGTGGGAAGAATGACGCGGTGGTAGATCCAACCACGAAGAGGGGGGAGTTGCTACAACACGGCGACCGGAGGGCAGCGAAGGACAGCCTAAGGGAGACGCGGGTCAGCTCGTAAGGTGACCGTACCGTGGAAGTACACACAGGAGGAGTCCGCGTTAGGAGGCCGTTAGGAGGCCTAACCTGTGGAGCACCTATTCAAGTAGGGGTAGTCTGGGGTACCCGTAGTTGACTGGGTCAGCAAGTTCCTCCACTGAACTGTTGCGGACCCAAAAGGGCTAGGGAGGAATCGACCAGGAACCTAAAAGGGGTCTCCTGGGAAGAAGGCGCACTGTTTTACCTCGACAGAGGAAAGGGCGCTGGACGCAAGTGATTCACCCGGTCAGACCGTCGATGTGTACCGAGTTGTACAGGCTCGGACCTGAGAAAACACGGGACGAGACTGACTCAACCCTGAGATTGTAAGATCTCGCAAAGGTGTTAGGTGTTGCCGATCCCGCAGCTCTGCAACTGTCTGCTAGGGAGGTGCCCCTAGCCAGTGCCCAGAGGATGCCACATGCCATTGGGGGGGGGGGGGGGGCACGGCCTGGGTGTGATAGGCCAACTGAATGGTGTCCACTACCCAGTGGGACAGCCTCTGTTTTGAGACAGCGTTCCCTTTCTGCTGTTGCCCAAAGCAGACAAAGAGCTGCTCAGAGCGTCTGAAGCTCTGGGTGCGTTCCAGGTAGGCACGCAAAGCATGTACCGGACACAGCAGTGAGGGGGTTGGGTCTGCCTCCTCCCGGGGCAGCGCTTGCAGGTTCACTACCTGATCTTCTGAAGGGCGTGGTAGGAACCTTGGGCACATAGCCCGGTCGAGGTCTTAGGATCACATATGTGTCTGCCGGACCGAACTCCAGGCAAGTGTCATTAGTAGAGAACGCTTGCAGGTCCCCGACCCTCTTGATGGAAGCGAGCGCGATCAGCAGGGCCGTCATTTTGAAGAGAGGGTCCTGAGCCAACTGATTCTAGCGGCTCGGAGGGGGGATCTCTGAAGACCGGTGAGGACCACCGAGAGGTCCCAGGAGGGGAACAGGTTTGGCCGGGAGGGATTTAGCCTCCGGGCACCTCTTAGGAACCTGACGATTAAGTCGTGCTTACCTAGGGACTTGTCGTCTACTGGGTCGTGGTGAGCTGCGCTAGCAGCGACATACACCTTCAAGGTGGACGGGGACAGCCTCCCCTCCAACCCCTCCTGTAGGAACAGGAGCACTGACCTAACTGCGCACCTCTGTGGGTCTTCTGCCCAGGAAGAACACCAATTCACGAACAGATGCCATTTCAGGGCGTAGAGTTGCCTGGTAGAAGGGGCTCTGGCTTGTTTGATCGTGGCTATGACCGTGGGTGGTAGACCAGCTAGATATTCCGTGTCCCATCCAGGGACCAGACATGGAGGTTCCAGAGGTCTGGATGCGGATGCCAGAGCATGCCCCGTCCCCGAGAAAGAAGGTCTTTCCTTAGGGGAATTCGCCAGGGAGGGGCTGTAGCGAGGAGTACGAGGTCCGAGAACCGGGCCCGGGTGGGCCAGTAGGGAGCCACAAGAGTGACTTGATCCTCGTCCTCCCTGACCTTGCTCAGCACCTGTGCAAGAAGGCTCACTGGGGGAAATGCGCAGCCCCACTGGCCAGCTGTGCACCAGTGCATCTGCCCCGAGGGGAGCCTCTGAGCGGGTGTACCAGAGCGGGCATTGGGAGGTCTCTCGGGAGGCAAACAGGTCTACCTGGGCCTTGCCGAACTGTCCCCAGAACAGCTGAACCGAGTGGGGGTGAAGCCTCCACTCTCCACCAGGCAAGCGTTGTCGTGACAGCACGTCCGTTATCACATTGAGGTTGCCGGGGATGTGAGTGGCACCGCTGCGGTCCAATCTAGATGCCGGACGCAGGTTAAGCAGGAGCATTTTGAACGGGAGTTTGTGCAACGCTTGGTTGAGAACTCGCAAGTCCAAGACCGGTCGTAAGCCGCTGCCTTTCTTGGGTATGATGAAGTGAGGGCTGTAGTGACCCGTCTTCATCTCGGTTGGAGGGACAGGCTCTATCGCATCTTTGAATAAGAATGTAGCGATTTCTGCGCGCAGGAACCTGGCATGTACGCTGTGTACTGCGGGGTGGGCAGAAGCCTGGCAAACTGAATTGCGTAACCAAGTCGGATGGTCCGGGCCAGCTAGCGAGACGGGAAGTGAGAGCCATGCGTCCAACTCCGCGCTAGGGGCACCAAGGGGACGACTATTTTGACATACCCGGCGGGGCTTCGCAGCGGGGCGGAGCAGGTAGGGCAGCGTTGGGCGGCGACAGGGCGACCCGCGGCTGGGGTGCTGAGAAAAGACTCAAAGCACTTACCTTGCTCCGCACACCCGGCAGGGGGCGGGTTAGCGACTGAGCAGGAGGAGGTCGAGTTTTCGTCAGAACCGGCCGGCCGGGGAACAGTCGTGGGGGCTGGAGGCAGGTGGTCCGCATCCAGGATGCCGGGACTGTTGAGATCTGGCAGCAGAGTGCCGTAAGAACGGCATTTGCGGGCCAGGTGACCCAGAGACAAAAGGAAATAGCTTGTTACAGAGAATATGAGAATGTGAAAACTAATTAAAAAAATTCTCCTCCCGGCCCTCCACCGGGGACGGAGCGGTCTTACCACCTCCGGAGCTAACATCTTGGTCCCTGGGTCGAACATCTACGGAGCACCTGGGAGCCTTCTGGGTCCTCGAGGGGGTCCGTGAGACGGGGGTGTCTGCTTCCTGTGGAGTGCTCGACGCTGGGGCTGAGAGCTGGGCCCGGGTTAAGGTGGAGCAGGGTGTTTCGTAGCCACAGGAGGACACCCTCGGCGAGCAGATGGGGCATGGCCCATGGCGGCAAGCTTGCGGCAGGGCAGGATGTGAGATGGCCTCCGTCTGCTTCACCGCTGAGGACTGCTGGGCAGAGTCGTCAACGATGGCACCGAATGGACGGAGCTGGGAGGCGGGGGTGTGGGAGAAGGCGTGCCTTGTCTACCTCCCGCTTTTCGACCAGGTCCAGTCAACAGATGCATTTTTGGACCACAAAGGGTGGCCATAGCCTGTTCGAGTGCCGGCGCTTCTGACCTCCGTGGCCCGGGGGCGCGGTTGGTCATCCAGCGCAGTTCCTGCAGCACATCAAGAACAGGACTACCCAAGGTGCAAGTTTTGAAGTGCCTTGGCCTGGCGTTGGTTGCAGGAAGGGCCGTGGCGTGCAGGGTGGAAGCGGTCTGGGACCGTTCCACCGCGAGGGTAGTGAGAGCGGAGGAGTGAAGAAGCTTTGGCTTTGCTCAACTCGTCATGCACATCCGAGAAGAAAGGAGCCGGGGGGGGAGGGGCGCGGCTGTGAGCGGCGCACCTGCCCGCGGGACCGATCAAGTAGCCCGGGAAAGCATAGCAGGTCTCCGTGCGTCAGGCTCAGGCTGGGCGGCAGACCCGATGGTGGCGGCCCAGGCGAGTGATCAGCATCCGACACCGTTGTAACGCTCTCCGATGCAGCGGTATTGTCATCCATTTCTGAAGCAAGCAAGCGTGCCGGGGAGGCAGGCGGTTCGAGGGGGTTTACCCGACGAACAGAGCCCGTCATTGTCCCCAAATCGCCTTCATCGCCCACGGCGCCTGCGTCAATCCCGTAGGAAGGAGGCGAAGCGTGGGGGGCGGCTGAAGTGGCTTTCTCTCATTACAAAAGAAAGTCGCGCGACCGCAATGCTATAACAGCCATGTTCTCACACTGATAAGATGAACCAAAGGAGAGAATCGCTCATCCCGGGCTCAGACGGAAGCAAACAAGTGTGCCGGGGAGGCGGGTGGTTCGAGGGGGTTTACCCGGCGAACAGAGCCCGTCATAGTCCCCAAATCGCCTTCATCGCCCGTGGCGCCTGCGTCAATCCCGTAGGAAGGAGGCGAGGCGCAGGGGGCGGCTGAAGTGGCTTTCTCTCATTACAAAAGAAAGCCGCGCGACCGCAATGTCACCATGGCTATGTTCTCGCACTGAGAACATGAACCATTCATAAAACGCTGCCTGCGTATGATCGCAGCCCAGGCATGCAAGACAGCTTTTATGACCGTGAGAGGTGGGGAGAAATCACAGCATCCAGAAACTACATAGGGGCGGAAATGACATCTTTATAAAGACGCGTCCTGAAAAGCCCATTACACAACGCCGCTGTGTAATGCTCTTTCAGAGAAATAAACTCTTTTACAGAGAAAATCACTCTTTCAACTCTTTCAAACTTTGTGCTGTCAAAGCGCCCAGGGGCAAAGCTGCATGCTGTGCAGTGAAGAGAAAAGCCGCTGGAGTGCGCCGTAGATCCAACAGGAAAGCAGAGCGTCAGAGAATAGAAGCAGGATCAGTTGTGTCATTCGCAGCTGGCTGCATACACACGACCATAGGCTCCAAAGAAAATTACTGAATGAACGAGCGTATTTCCTTTGCCTTTATACCCGTATGTCCGGGGGCGGGGTATGCAAATACTGTTCGCCAACTCTCATTGGCCTTTTTTCATAGATCAGAGGCATCTTTCGGCGCTCAAGAGAGACCCCTAGTGTCGCTTCTTCGACACGACGTCGAAGTGAGCGACAGACGGGGAACTCTTGATTTTGGATCAGTTCATAGTTAAAAAGTACATATAATTGGCCATGTAAGACATTGCTCCAAACTTTTCTTCCATCAATTTGAAAAATCCAACCAAATCTGGCAAGAGTCCTATAGTGCATAAAAGTGAACAAAGTCACATGACACATAATGGGGTGGCCTCCATCGTGTACCGGCCCATGGGCCTCTCAGTTATTATTTCGTCCTTGTCAGTAAGGTATGCTTAACAAGTTGTTTACAAAGGATGAATATCCATTTTAAACAATAAATAGTTTGCTGCAGTGAACATAAATGAATAGCATGCTATTTGAATGTACCCTATTAATTTATTCATAAAGTAGGAACAATAATTTATAATTGATCAATGAACTATAATCGAATGCTTTACAAATACTTTATACCATGTAGTTATATTAAATATTATTAAGAATAAGTAACAAATGTGGCTCTTCAGTTAGTGCAATAACTATATCTAGTTTTGGATTTTAGAAATGGAAGCTTTAGCATAAGTTCTGCCAGGAAGACTCAATTGTTACGTCACTCATTACCTTCTCATCTATCCAATCGCGTTCTAACACTTGCAGTATAAAAGATGGGTACTTACACATGTCTGAGTTCACAGATGCTGACGCTTTCGCTCATTGTCGCGTCAGCTGCCGATCAATTTGTTTGCGTTTACTCTGATTCTGACGATGATTTCGTCCCGCCGTCTCCTCCTCCTGCTCGCCGCTGCTCACGCATCCGTGCCGTACTTCTCCATGGGCGCACTGCCCGGCATACCGGTCAGCCAAGGCCCTTCTAGTGAAATCTTCTCCTTCTGGCCCAAAACACCCTGGGTAATCCGCCTGTTTCACCTTTTCGTTTTCAAAAGCTCCAACTTCGTCAGCTCAGCTAAAACCAACTGGCAAGAAAAGATCGGCTAAATCATCTTCACCTCGTCTATCAAAAAGATCATCGCCGCCCGCTCTGTGCCATCTCCTCCGCTGTCAACTGAACCTACAGACATGAATTACCAGATTTTCTCCGCAGTTCAAAGCCTTTCTCAAACCGTTAACGGACTGGAATCTAAAATGTCGGTTTTTCAAACATTTCTTCATCAACCCTAACTTCAGCTCAGTTCCGGCCTCGAACTCTTCAGCGATTCTTCAGTTTTCAACCCTCTCCTTTCGGAATAAGCAACCCTTCGAATGTGCCTTCTATTTCTTCTACCCTGCCTGCTTCTCTACCAACGATCCAGACGCCATTTCAAGATGTCTCCGCTTCTCCGGCTCCTTAAAATTTCAGTTTATCCACAGCAACTCCAGCTCAAGCTTCTGGTAGGCGTTTTTGTTTCACCAGCTGCCGCATCAGTGTCCCCACAACCAAGAGCCATCATTATCCAAGGTAAAGATATTAACTTGGTGTCATTTCTGCTTTTGTCACCTGAGGCTGGCAGGAAAATGGTCAACTGTGGTGACGTGGCAGTCCCTCTTAAAACCTCCGATCCTCACCTTCAATGTAATCTCTCGTTTGGCGAATTTGTGATCGCTTTTAGTATCTACAGAGACATTTTTGTGCCAAAGTTATCCCGAGAGAAGGGAAGAGTTAGATCTCTATCTAACCATCATTGCAGTCTTTAGCCAAGTCACGGGGGCACGTTGTTTCACGAATACCACCGCTCGTTCGGCATTTAAAAAAAATTTTTTTTAGCCCGTACCATTTGCAGCGCTCACCGTGTTTGCATGCAATGATCCGGCCGCTGTCCACGGTGCCGAAAACATAAGACTCTCGCCGCGTGGCAAAATTTAACAGCGTCCCTATGTTTTCATTCCATGCATTATATAATTATATATTTCTGCATATACAGTCTTCGAGTTCGGAGTTTAACCTCATGCAACCCCTGTGTACACATGCGTGGACGTTGTATTTTGGCTTTGCTATACGCGGCGCATAATTGAATTGATTTTAAGCTGACTGATCTCAGTTCAGGAGTGTCTGTTCTGTCAGTAAAGGATTAAAATATCGACGTACGGTGTCATGTGGCAAAACAACATGGTGCCAATTTCTTTAGGAGAAACACCAACAAAACTACATCTGATAAGAAACTTCATTACGTTTTTACACTGAAACAGTTTGATTCAAAAGATTACAGTCTAAATAATTAGAGTGTTTATTTAGGATGAAAATAAGGCGCATTTTAAACTGTTCTGAGGACAGTGCAGACAGACGGCACACTGGAGGTTAAGTTATTCACTATTTAGGGAGCAAGGGAGCATCCTACAGCTTTCTATGCAGCCAAGTGCATTCACTCCTAAAATCTGACCCAAAGTTCAGTTTCAGGCTGCAGATGATGTTTGGATCACTCAACATGTTTGTCAGACACGGGACAATCATAATCAGTACATAGATTCAGAAATGTATAATGTAACATGTTATTTTAACATGGTTGGCCGTGATTGGCCGATGCTGGACATTACTTTGAATCAGAATAAATTATGCTAATTTCTGATATAATGTCTGTAATATCTCAAAAACATGAATCAACAACACTCCTGGAAACATAAACGAATTATTTAAAATTTCACAATTTTGTCCCACTGTCCACATATGAGGACAGCAATTTTTAGGGAAACTATTGGCTCTGGAATTGTTTATTTATTTATTGCATGTTTTTAGGTGCTACTAGTTACAAATCAAAAGGGGAAATGGAAAACGCTCGGGTCTCAGGAGGTTAATGGATTTGTGTTTTTAGTGATATAAGTTCACATCTTGTATGTTTGATGTTTTTTCGATGCCTTGAAATAATGAATGAGTGCATTTCTAATTAACAACGATGCCAATGAACACTGTTTCAGTCCCCTTCTCCTGTGTATATAAAAAAAAAAAAAGGCTAAACTTGAATTAGACTAACGATTATTATTAGTCTCGTGCAAATGACATTTTTAAAGTGCTGCATCATTGTGCGATGCTGGAAGGAGTGGTTGCTCAAGTGGGAAAAATATACGTCTTTCCTTTTGTACATGTGCTGGAACATATTTGCTGTGTCTAAAAACCTATAGCTCTTTTGTGACTTTATAGACGTGTTTGCACACATGATCGCACCTGAAATGCCCAAATATGCCGTTTATGTGGGCAGCACACTCGTTTTTGAGGCAGCCATTTGAAACGTCCTGTTCCTCCTGTTTACACCTGCAGCCCAGCACCTTGTGATATTCACCTTGGGGTGTAATTGCAGCCAGTGGCGCAGATAGGATTTTTTAACTGGGGGGGACTAAGCTGTCAGCAAATGAGTTACTTTGCGTAATTTGGGCTAATGATTTGCACTAAAAAGCCATTGGGGGATTCTTATTTGAAATCATGGATAAACAACAATGAACAAAGTTAAACAAAGGCCTACCTGATCACCACTAGCAATGCATGATCAGACTGTTATTTGTCTAGTATGCCAATCACCCACCAAAACTTCATCGGGTCACTATGAATCTGGGGGGGTCATGTCCCCCCCATCACTAGTGCCATCTGCGCCCTTGATTGCAGCATTTTGTCTTGATGGAGTGATTTAATAAGTACCGCATATTTATATTTGTACTACTTTTCCGATGCTGCCCCCTCTATTGGCTGCGGGGGGTTCTTTCAAAGGCAATGGTTCGCAGAAAGAATGGCCTATTGCTTTTCCTAGCTGTCTTCTGGATCTGTCTCTTCCGCACTCCACAAAATTTATCCTTTAGTTGTAGCCAGCGTCATCTGGGGCTCAGCGTCGGTTATTTTGCCAGACTATGATGCCTTTCGCGAGACGCTTAATCTGGCAATCTGTCGTCTTCATTTTATTATCAAAGCTGCTCTCATAGCAGGCAACTCCAATGCTATTGCCGACGCGCTCTCCCGTTTCGTTTTCAGACGGCTTTTGCCCTTCAGCCCTCACGGATCCAACTCCGTGCTCACCCCTATCAGCCATTATGTTAAATTAGTCGATTTGCTTAGTTCAGCCAGTCATTTCATGGCTAAGGAGCAGCTCCTTTCACTTATAGAGCTTACATTTCAGCTTGGTCTTCATTCTTTACGTTTTGCTTTTTCAAATTTCCGTAATTCCCATTTTTGATTACGACCACTTGCTCCTCTCTCGTCTTCACCTCGAGAACCTAATCTATACCTTCTTCCTCTGTAGATTACTAGCAGGCAATCAATTCTACGCAAATATTTCAACCCCGACTTTCCAAGTTTATTCACCGCTTCTCCTATTCATTCATTGCTCATGCAAAAGCAAATCCTCTATCATTCTCCACATAACGGCTGCCTTTTACTTTGCCTTTATTGCAAAAACTAATCTTCTATTCGCCAAGGCTTTTTTCTACATACATCAATATTTTGCTAGAAGCTGTGTTTCTAACTGCTTTCTACGGTTTTATGCGTCCAGGGGAATTTACATCAGCTACCAATTATTTCGATTCCGCTCGTGATCTGTCCTTCTCCGATGTCAATTTATAACAATTTTGTCCCTTCTCATCTATGGCTAAATTTCTTAATTCGTCATAAATCTTCTTATTTCTACATCAGCTACCATTCCTCGGGTAGATGGCGTTCCTCCGCATTCCAGTCTCTTATAAGTCCAGTCTCAAAAACTATCCTCGAAGCTCAGCAAGCTCCTATAATGGTCCAGGTATATACCTATGCAACTACTGGTTGTGGTGTCATTATCTGTCATAGTTCTAGCTCGCTAGAACTAATATATATATATTAAAAAAAAAAAAAAAAAAAAGATAATCTAAGCATATATATATGTTCAGTGTGGTCTACTGTGTCCGTGTAGCCTAATGTGGCCTTGTGGCCAGTTATGGCATTGGTTCTGTGTGGCCGTGTCTCGTTGGCCTCGTATCCGTGTGGCATTAGCAGCCTTGTGGCCCAGCGGGCCTTGTCTCTATGTGGGTCTCAAGGCCTTGTGGCATAATGTTGCCTTGTCCTGCGTGTGGCCTACGTGGTCTTGTGGCCCTTACGGCCTTGGTTCCGTGTGGCCTCGTGTCCGTTGTCTCTGTCATACCTCGTCTCAGTGTGGGCTCACAACATCGCGGCCCCATTCTATGTTCAGTGTGGTCTACTGTGACCGTGTAGCCTAATGTGGCCTTGTCCCGTGGTCTTGTGGCCAGTTATGGCATTGGTTATTTGTGGCCTAAGGCCGTGTCCATGAGTGATTCTGTCTCTGTGTGGCTTTAGCAGCCTTGTGGCCCAGCGGGCCTTGTCTCTGTGTGGGTCTAAAGGCCTTGTGGCACAATGTTGCCTTGTCCTATATGTAAAAAATGGCCAGTGGTCTCGTGGCCCTTAGCGGCATTGGTTCTATGTGGCCTAGCGACCGTTGTCTACGTTGCTTGTTCCGTTTGGTTTATAGTGGCCTTGTGGCACAATGTTGCCTTGTCCTATATGTAAAAAATGGCCAGTGGTCTCGTGGCCCTAGTGGCATCGGTTCTATGTGGCCAAGCGGCCGTTGTCTGTGTGGCCAAGCGGCCTCGAGGCACTGTAGCCTCGCTAAAAGATGGCCATGTGGCCCTCGTGGTTGGTTTCGTGTGGCCTCGCGGCCTTGTCCAGTCTACCTTGTTTTATGTGCGGCACAAGGTGCCGTCGTGGCTGATTGCCAGCCTCGTCTCTGTGGTCTACTATGGCCGTGTGGCCGTGCGGCCTTGTCTCTGTGGTCTAGCAAGGCCATGTGGCCAGTGCGGCTCCGCTTTGTGGTCATTAGGGCCGGCTCTATGTGGCCCAAGGTGGCCCGGCTCTGTGCGGCCCAAGGTGGCCTTGTTCTGTGTGGCCCAAGGTGGTCTTGTTACGTGTGGCCCAAGGTGGCCTCGTCCTGGCGGCCAGGCGGCCCGGTTCTGTGTGGTCCTTTGTGGCCTCGTCTCTGTGTGGCCTTGTCTTCAGGTGATCTTCAACGGCTCGTTTCCACTGACTCTCCTGACACTACATTAGCCTATTTCACAGTTACATCTCTATTCCTTCATGCTCATTTCCCTTCGACTCATTCTCAGGGATAAACTGGTGACCAGTCGTAGTGTGTCCCAAACTTCTCAAAGTTGCTTGTACGAAAGCATCAGCTCTATTAATGCTTACATTTACACAGCAGCAGAATTTTAATTGCATGATTGTATTCTTGTCTTCTTATAATGTAGTCACCTCTTACTAATTAGCTATTGGCCTTAAAGGTGTTTTTTTTTTGTCATGCTCATTATTAACCCTCATCTCTCTCCATTTTTAGGCTCGCCAGGATTCACGACCGGTGGGTATACGCCTCTTTGCCGTTCTTTGGGGGTAGGTCCTGTCCCGGTGGAATTTCTCTTCCACCTTCTTTGGGGGTCGGCTGCGCCCCTGCCTTCATTGCCAGGCAGGAAATGCAGAGTCCGGACCCCCGGATTGCGAGCTACGGATGGGGCCTACGCCAAAGAACTTTTATCTTTATATTGTTTGCTGAGCTGTAAATAAATGGTTAATTGTTCAGTATTATTCTCCCGAGTCTTTCTGGTAGAAATGGAAGCTTTAGCATAAGTTCTGCCAGGAAGACTCAATTGTTACGTCACTCATTACCTTCTCATCTATCCAATCGCGTTCTAACACTTGCAGTATAAAAGATGGGTACTTACACATGTCTGAGTTCACAGATGCTGAGAATTTCGTTCTCCTCAACCTGCTCCCCACCACCAAGATGATACCTTCCTTCCTACACACCACCACCAGGATGGTCCCTTCCCATACCTCACTGGGGGTCGGCTGCACCCCTGCCTTCATCGCCAGGCAGGAAATGCAGAGTCCGGACCCCCGGATTGCGAGCTACGGATGGGGCCTACGCCAAAGAACTTTTATCTTTATATTGTTTGCTGAGCTGTAAATAAATGGTTAATTGTTCAGTATTATTCTCCCGAGTCTTTCTGGTAGAAATGTATATCTGCAAAGCTGCAAAGGTTATTTTGAATCTGTAGTTTTGCTCCAAATTTATAGGTGAAAATTGTCATTTTATACAAAATAACAGATTACTCAGAAAATACTGATCCATGGCATTAAGTTGTTTAAACATAATTGATATATTGCTTTAATCAGTTTTAAATTTGTGAGCTGGGGACCTCTGGTTAGATGTACACCAAATTACCTTATATTAACCTTGTGAGACCCCGCGTCCACATGTGTGTACATTATGTTTTGGCTTCACTATAAGCTACGCTTAATGTAATTTCTATAAAATCAACTGATCTCAGTTCAGGAGGCTCTAGTCTGTCATTAAAGTCATGTGACAAAACAACATGGTGCCAATCTCAGCCGAGCCAGTTTGAGTCAAAAGATTTAAGTCTCTAGTTTCACCTGATATGCCATTTTAAAAATTGCATTGATTAATCACAGAATGGCACACTGTTAAACACAGAACTAACATCCATAAATTTAAACCGCTGTAAAATGTTGCTTTCAGAGACTCTATACGGCGTTAGGAGACCAGTGAAGACAGACAGCACTCTGGAGGTTAAGATATTCACTAATAAGGGAGCAAGGGAGCATCATATAGCTTTCCTTGGCAGCAAAGTGCATTCACACCATACATCTGGTCAAAAGTTCAGTTTCATGCTGCAGATGATGTTTGCACACGTCAACATGGTTACTAGATACAAATGAAAAAAAATGGAGCAAACAGCAGTCAAGCTCAAGTCTCAGAAGGTTAATGTGTTTATTACTCAAACATTATCTGCCCCTAAATGATACATGAAACAAAACATACTGTGGTTGGTTGCTTTATACATCAGTCAGACGGTTTCTTCCGGATGTGTAGTGGCAGATCTTGGCCAGAATAAATTGCAATGTGGACAAGACTTCTTGCTGATACTCTAGTCTAAAGCATAACAAAACAAATCTAAAGAAGATGTAATATGCTTTTTTTCTGAAATGCTGTGCAGCAGATAAAGGGCAAATGTAATAAATACTAATTGAATATGATTAAGGAGTGAACATTCCTTTGGTGCAGAAATACTGTAGAGCATGGGGCTCATATTTCCAAAGCCTTCTCAGAAGGAAATTAAATGCTTAAAATCAAAGAAAGAAAGAAAAAGAGAGGGAGAGAGATTCAGAGCTCCTCATTAACAGCCAATTAATTCTTTATCAGGTCAACTAAATGCTGCAGCCCACATTCATCATGTGAAAACTGTGCTAATCTGCATCTGTGCTTAGCCATGTGTCTGGTAAACTGTCAAAAGCTGTACCAAGAACACTTCTGAATGTGTGGGTTTGCAAATGATGCTTTATTGTACACCATGTTTTCTAGATGTTCACATGGCAGTAGTGGTGACGCACAGCCAGCACCCCATTGTGCTGCGGTAAAAAATGCATAGAGCAATTTACTTGACTGGATTTATAAAGGCGCTACCATCTGTAAAACTCAGCAGGGTTCACACATTTACGTGACTGTGATAATGAAGGGCAGAGCTTCTCATCTCACTTGTGTGAGGGTGATGGGAGAGGTGCAGTTTAAAGGCACAGAAGACTCAAGGTGATCAGATTTATACTAGATTTATACAGAAGTATAAACTAATTGCATTAAGTAATAAATATGCATTAAGTACAATTACACAAAGTACAACATTGCAGATTTTTACTGTGTAGTATGACTGTTTAGAGCATCAGAGTCGCACATTCAGGTGGTGTTGTAACTCCTCAGGTACACATAGAGAAGACATGATAGCAACAGAGCAATGATAAGCAGCAATGTGAAAGAGGGGAATGAAATTCAGACTATGCAATTAATGTTATTAATATGGATATTCTGAAAACTATTAAAATCAGTATGACCACCATATGGAATGTGAAGGTCATGAATGGTCTGATATGTAGATGTGCAGTTGTTACTGAGAAATAAAAGACTGATAGGTGGCGCTATCGACCATTCAGAATACAGTATTCAAGAGAGCTGTGCAATAAGCGGGTATAACAACTAGGGCCACAAAATGCACAGGCTGAAGCCCAGGGGCCAACAGTTCCCAGAGGCCCCCATTTGCAGCATCCTCCACCCTATTCTACCCTGTTGACCTAATCTGAAGGAGCACATCTAAACACGTTCAGCAGGAGGCGCTGATATATAAACACGAAGACACCGTGCAACAGTGAAAGCCATCCATTTAGCACATGTTCATAGAACAACGACTTGCCCAGTGAAACTGTGAGCCTATGGGCCCCGAGGTACCTCATTGCGCCCCTGTTATTGTGACTTTTATGCTATATCTGCAAATTAGTAAGCCATTTTAACTTGCATGTTAGAAATATAGGATTTAAACATTAGTAACCTATAAATATGTACCTTGAAGTAAAGTGGATACATGAACATAAAGTTCTGTATGGTTTAATGGTCATCATATATGCTGTGAGCGAGCATGAAGACCAGAAAAGTGTTTTTTCAGAGGACTTTAGGTAACTTGGACTAGGGACACTATTCTTTTCAGACTGATCTCACAGTGAAATTGGAAACTGTAGGTTTACTTTGGCAAAAATCGGTTTGTGGTTAGCAAAATGTGAAACACTGCCCCCAGTGGTCAAAGCTGTAAGTGTCGTTGGGTGTATGTGCATGTTGTTTTCCGATGTACAGGATGTAATAGAGTGAAGAGGAATCCATTTTATAAACTGCCCCCCCCCCCCCCCCCCAAAGATAAATAAATGCTGTAATAAAATATTGTTTATTGTTAATTCATAATAGGCCTACCTAATACATTTACTATGTTAACAAATAGAACCATAAAGTATTACCACATTTTAATATTTTACAAAAATGTGCAGTATCAAATATAAAAATGTATTGCAAAATTAAAGACCAGGCTGTCCTTTCCAATACATGATTGTGAAAAGAAGTGTGCAGTTCCACAGACAAACACACTACAGTACATTTAACCAGTAAACCAGTAAAGCACACAAGTCGCTCTCAGCGTGAGGTGATCCTGTGACTGCAGTTGTGAAGCAGCGGTCACTAATCCACAGGGATTTACCTCTGATGGGGTTTTCTGCTATTTTTAGCCTGCAGGAGAATGAAGACTGTAAACCATTCTAAGAGTCAAATCTATCACAAGAAAAATACATTATTTTCATAGCACAGCAGACTTCATGTATCTTCATTAAGTCACATCAAGCTGTCTGATGAAAGCAAGGAGAAAATAAAGGGTTATCTTAAACGAATAGCTCACAAAATAAAAACGTCTAGGAGGGAATGAGATGTTGTGTCGAAGAAGCAACACTAGGGTTCTCTCTTGAGCACCAAATATGCCTCTGATCTATGAAAAAAGGCCAATGAGAAGTTGGCAGACAGTATTTGCATACCCTGCCCACGGACATATGGGTACAAAGGCAGGGAAATACGTCTAGTTCATTCAGGATTTTTCTGAGGAGCCGGAAATGGTTCCGGCCACAACAGTGGCTCGGCTCAGCGACGTGGCTGGGAGGACACAACGTCTCGTTCCCTCCATCAGGGAACGGATGTTAAATATGTAACCTTGACGTTCCCCGTCTGTCGCTCACTTCGACGTTATGTCGAAGAAGCGACACTAGGGGTCCAATTTAAATCACGCCATGCGCTGAGCCGTGTACGTGTACTGCTGACATAGGAGCGGGCAGGTATTTTACGTGCAAAGGCGACCAGCTGTGTCAGACTGCACGTACCCTTCCCCAATGCAAGGGGAACAAGGCGATGCTTGCCAACTTGGGAACAGGCCGAGCCTAGCTGGGCCTTTTTCTCTCCATGTTTCTCACATAGAGCCAAACGGCTGGTGCCCTTACACACATTGTGGGAAGGGGGTCTTACCCAGTTTCCTATTCTTTCAGGGGGAAAAGACCCTGTGGAGACCACACCTGTCCAAGAAGGTGGAGGTAAAAGTGGCAAAATACATCACATGGGACTCTTAGGTCACATGTGTAAAAATGGCGTGGTGGTAGATCCAGCCTCAAGGACGGGGGGGTTGCTACAACACGGCGACTGGAGGGCAGCTGGAACTGCCTAAGGGAGACGTGGGTCCACTCGTAAGGGGACCGTACTGCAGAAAATACACACAGGAGGAAGTCCACACAGTACTCCTGACCTGTGGAGAACCTATTCCAGTGCAGGGTAGATTTGAGTACCCGCAGTGGATTGGGTCGGCAAATTCTTCCGCTGAATTGCGGACCCACAGGGCTAGGGAGGAGTCATCCAGGGAGCCAAGTTAGTGGGATCTCCTGGGAGAATCGCACGATTTTACCTCGGCCAAGGGAAAGGGGGCTAGGTGCAAGCGGTCCACCCGGTCAATCTGTCAGTGTGTTACCGAGTTCTACTGGCTCGGACCTGTGAAAACACGAGACAAAACTGACTCTACCCTGAGATTGTAAAATCTCGCAAAGGTGTTAGGTGTTGCCCAACCCGCTGCTCTGCATATGTCTGCCAGGGAGATGCCTCTGGTCAGTGCCCGTGAGGACACAACACTCCTTGTCGAATGTGCTCAGACCCGCAAGGGGAGGGACACGACCTGGGTGTGATAAGCCAATGTAAAGGTGTCAACTACCTAGTGGGAATGCCTCTGTTTGGAGACAGCGTTCCCTTTCCGCTGTCCACCAAGGCAGACAAAGAGCTGCTCAGAACATCTAGAGCTCTGCGTGTGGTCCAAGTAGGTACAAAAAGCATGTACCGGACACAGCAACGAAGGGCTGGGCCTGCCTCCTCCTGGGGCAGCTTCGCTTGCAGGTTCACAACCTGGACCCTGAGGGGAATCGTAGGAACCTTGGGCACGTAGCCCGGTCTCGGTCTTTGGATCACATGAGTGTCTGCCGGACCAAACTCCAGGCAGGTGTCGCTGACAGAGGACGCTTGCAGGTCACCGACGGTCCCCGACCCTCTTGATGTAGGTGAGCGTGAACAGGAGGGCTGTCTTCAGGAGAGGGCCTTGTTCGACTGATTCTAGTGGCTCGAAGGAGGAGGGGGTCTCTGAAGGCCCGAGAGGACCACTGAGAGACCCCAGGAGGTGAACAGGCTTGGCCGGGAAGGATTTAACCTCCGGGCGCCTCTTAGGAATCTGATGATTAAGTCCTGCTTACCCAAAGACTTGCCGTCTACTGTGTTGTGGTGGGCCGCGATAGCTCTCCTGCAGAAATAAGAGCACTGACCTAACTGCGCACCTCTGTGGGTCTTCAGCCAGGGAAGAACACCAATCTGCAAACAAGTGCCACTTCAGGGCGTAAAGTTGCCTGGTAGAGGGGGCTCTGTCTTGGTTGATTGTGTCTACGATGGCAGGTGGTAGACCAGCTAGATCTTACATGTCCCGTCCAGGGGCCAGACATGGAGGTTCCAGAGGTCTGGGTGCGGATGACAGAGCGTGCCCTATCCCTGAGAAAGAAGGTCTTTCCTCAGGGGAATTTGCCAGGGAGGGGCTGTCGCGAGGAGTACGAGGTCCGAGAACCAGGCCCAAGTGGGCCAGTAGGGAGCCACTTGGGTGACTTGTTCCTCGTCCTCTCTGACCTTGCCCAGCACCTGTGCAAGAAGGCTCACTGAGGGAAATACGTACTTGCGCAGCCCCGAGGGCCAGCTGTGTGCCAGTGTGTCTGCCCCGAGGGGAGCCTCTGTTCAGGCATACCAGAGCGGGCAGTGGGAGATCTCTCGGGAGGCAAACAGGTCTACCTGGGCCTTGCTGAATCGTTCCCAAATCAGCTGGACTGACTTGGGGTGAAGCCTCCACTCTCCACCGGGCAAGTGTTGTTGTGACAGCGCGTCCGCTATCACATTGAGGTTGCTGGGGATGTGAGTGGCACGCAGCGACTTGAGAAGGCTCCAAAGGAGGAGACGACGGGCAAGTCGTGACATATGGCGGGAACGTATGCCGCCATGGCGATTTATGTACGCTACCGCAGTGGTGCTGTCTGACCTGATTAGGACATGTTTATCACGAACTAACAGGAGAAACTTCTGCGGGGCAAAGAAAACAGTCATCAACTCTAGACAATTGATGTGCCAGCGCAGCGGGGCCCCTTTCCAACAGCCCGCAGCTGCGTGCCCATTGCACACGCACCTGAACCCAATTTGGAGGTGTCGGTCGTGACCAGGATGCATCGGGACACCTGCTGCAAGGGGACTCCTTTCCACAGAAAGCAGAGGTCTGTCCAGGGTTTTGACGTTAGGCGGTAGTGCGTGCCGCGGCGCCATGTTCATCTCGTGACTCGAGTCCGGGGCCAGTACTGAGGCGGTTTCATATGCGTCAACCCCAGCGGTGCGGCCGCCGTGGAGGATGTCATATGCCCCAGGAGCTTCTGGAAAGGTTTTAAAGGGACCACCGTGCTTGACCTGAAGGCGACGAGGCATTTTAGCACTGACTGCGCGTGCTCGTTGGTGAGGCTTGCTGACATTGTGACTGAGTCTAACTCCATGCTGAGAAAAGAGACGCTCTGAACTGGGGCAAGCTAGCTCTTTTCCTGATTGACCTGAAGCCCTAAATGGCTGAGGTGCCTGAACACCCGGGACATGCCGAAGGGGGGGGCCTTGTAATGATACGCCTGGCTGTCGAACAAGAGCCGTAGAGAGGATCGACGTCGATCGACGTACGTGTCCTTCAGGTCTGCCTCTGCGAACCAATCTAGATGCCAGAAGCAAGTTAGGATCTGTCTTGCATGAGCATTTTGAACGAGAGTTTGTGCAAGGCCCGGTTGAAAACTCACAAGTCCAAGATTGGTCGTAAGCCACCGCCTTTCTTGGGTACGATGAAGTAAGGGCTGTAGGGACCCTTCTTCATCTCGGTTGGAGGGACAGGCTCTATCGCGTCTTTGAGTAAGAGACGATTTACACATACAGGAATTTGGTGTATTCGCCGTGCACTGTGGTAAAGTGGACGCCCGCGAAGGGGGGCGGAGGCCTGGCAAACTGAATTGCGTAACCGAGTAGGATGGTCCTGGCCAGTCAGCGTGATGGATTGGGAAGTGAAAGACACGCATCCAAGCTCCGTGATAGGGGCACTAAGGGGACGACTATTTTTGACATACCCGGCGGGGCGGAGCAGTGGGGCGGAGCAGGTAATGCGGTGTCGGGAGGCAAAGGAGCGTCCCGAGGCTCTGGTGCTGAGAAAAGACTCGAAGCACTTACCTTACTCCGCACACCCGGCAGGGGGTGGGTTAGTGAATGAGGAGGAGGTCCGGTGGAGGCGTCCTCTAGACTCGTCAAAACTGGCCGGCCGTGACCTAATGTCGCAAGTGAGCGACAGACGTTGAACTGTCATTATTTACTTGCCCTTCTTTCATGGAACACAAAATGAGATGCTTAGTTGATTGTCCAGGCTGCTGTTTGCCATATGAATGTAGACAGTAGCCAGGTTTTCATACATATATTGTTGCTCTGGTCATTCTGAAATGCTTGTCAAAGCTTGTCATCAAAATGATTGGCTGCTATCACCTCCCACATCTGCCTGTCCCAGAATGTTTTTGCTCCCCCGGAAATAAGGAATCTGACCTGATCTTTAGCAAAGTTCATGTGTGTTTTGTCCATGCGCTCTAATACGCAGCGACCCAGTAGATACAACATCCAAATTCTATTTTTCAGATTGCCCGGAATTGACTACTTTGTCTTGAACACATAGGATGGAAATTCTATTTTATTCACAAATAGTTTTTGAGCTATTCCAATTTCATATATTTATTTATTAATTTGCATCAATTATATTTAAAACTTGGATGGAAACCTAGCTAGGGACTATTTCTTTCAAGCGCCAATATCTATGTGTGGACATTTCTGTAACAGACTGAACAGACTGAAATTTCAGTAATTTACCAAAAATCTTACCTTGCACCGTAGCTCTCAAACCTCATTTTGACTCGAGCACTTTGAATGCTTTCACTTAAAGATCAGTCAAGAAACAAATGAGGGAAACTTCAGAGTTTGCATAATACGAGTGACTCAGATTCTGAAGAAATGGTGACTGAGCACCCTCTTATAAAGGCCAACTGCACGTCTGAAGGGGCGGGGCATTGCCAATCAGAGGATTGGTGTGATTGTTTCAACAAGGTCATCTAGAACAATGTTTCTCAATCCTGTCTTGGGGTACCACTATCACTACACATTTTGGATGTCTCCCTTATTTGACACTCAATTCAGATTAAGGAGCATTCTAGTAATGGCATAATCAGTAGAATCAGGTGTGTTGGATAAGGGAGACATCCAAAATGTGTAGTGTTAATGGTACTATAGTAAAGGATTGAGAAACACAGGTCTAGAAGGATTTCCACATAGTTCTTATGACAATGTCTCGTTCCCTTCATCTAAGGGAACCGAGGTTACATGTGTAACCTGAGATGTTTTGCATTACCTCCCAATTAGTTTTACATGCACTCACAATTAATTTGTGATGGTTTTGTTGTACAGTTACCATTTTTTACCCATGATATTCATAGTGAAACCATTGTAATAATACAGTAAATTGAAAACTATGGTAATAAAAATTTTAATTTGATAATAAAATCATAATTTTTGCGAGAGAAACAGAAACAAATTCTAACAGAAATGAATGCGAGGGCATGCAAAACTATTTAAGAAAAAAAAAAAAAATCACACCCTGTCCTCTAAGGGGCTCCATACATTTTGTAGGTCATTATATAATTAATTTTTTTGTAGAAAATGCTAAATCTTTTTTTTTTCCAATAAATTACATTTAATGAAACCAACATGGACACAAAGATTACATTTTTCAACATTTCTGCAAACGTTTTTAAATAGGTTATTATTATTATTATTATTATTATTATTATTTATAGTTTTAAATAATTATCTGGGTGATAATTTTTATCACCCAGATTTACCAATGGTGTTTGACGTAATTATGACATAATAGCGTGCCAGGTTGGAGGACGGGACGGGATTGCTGGTCTACCTTATAGCCCAGCTTAACCAAGCAAATTTTAGCTGGTGAAGTAGGTTGACCAACATTGTCATTCTGATTAAGCTGGCTAGTGTCACGATTCACTGTTGTCTACCCTGTGTTCTCCCCTGGCATTTGTTCCCCATGGACTACACTTCCCATAATTCCCTGCCCTCATCACTGCCAGCTGTCTCCTATTGTTCTCACCTGTGTTTAATTGTCCTTGTGTATTTAAAGCCCTGTTTGTTTGCTCACCCTTTGTCAGTTGTTTAACGTATGTATGTATTCAGACCTTCCGTATCATGATCCTGTTCCTATTCTTGTTTAAGTTTTCTATGTCACGATTCACTGTTGTCTGCCCTGTGTTCTCCCCTGGCATCTGTTCCCCATGGACTATACTACCCATAATTCCCTGCCCTCATCACTGCCAGCTGTCTCCTATTGTTCTCACCTGTGTTTAATTGTCCTTGTGTATTTAAAGCCCTGTTTGTTTGCTCACCGGTTGTCAGTTGTTTAATGTATGTATGTATGTATTCAGACCTTCCGTATCTTGATCCTGTTCCTGTTCCTATTTAAGTTTTCCCATCGTGGTTGTTTTATTTGTTCCTGTGTTTTGTTTTTGTCATTAAAAGCTGCATTTAGATCCCCATTCCTCGTCTGTAACGAGGAACCTTAGACCAAGGTGATGCAGACAGAGATGAGTTAGGTGAATCGCGGTTCAACCGGCCAGTCATTTCGTGAGGTTTATCCTAAGTCCAAGGTTTAGGCAGTGGCATATGAAGTATATCATGTCTTATGGATGGAGTTGGCATCAGTTCACCCTCTGAATCCATCATAATAGACTGAAGTGATGTCTAGCTGGCACCGGCTGCATTTAGTCATTATCACTCAGAGGCACATAGTAGTGGAGTCCGACACCAAGCAGGAACGGAGCTGGATCTGGCCGGTTCTAGTGATCTTGGGATAGGGATACAAATAGAATAATATTAGCGTAGATGCCATTACATTTATAATCTTGATAAATATTTCTCAACTCCACTCAATTTTATTCATAGAGCACTTTCAAAAACCACACTGGGTACCAAATTGCTGTACATGGAGTTACAAAAAATAAAATCACATACATACAAATTAAGAATACAACAAGCATTTAAAGCCAACAAAGACAGGATATGAGAAATTGACATAGTGCAATTTATAATGCAATTAATTAAAAGCTAGGGAAAATAAATGCGTTTTTAAGGCCCCCTGGAAAGATACTAGAGATGGAGATGATTTCTTGGCCAACGGAAGCTCGTTCCAAAGTCTAGGGGCTGCCACCTCAAATGCTCTATCATCTTGAGTTTTAAAGTGAGATCAAAGGACAGACAGACCGACAGACACAGCTGATCACCAGCTGGTTCTGGCAGACCTAACTAAAGCAGCTTAATTGTGAGTTGATGGATAAATGAGGTGTATGCCTGGCTAAATAGTTGAGTCTTTAGTCTAGACTTAAACTGAGTGAGTGTGTCTGCATCCCGAACAGTATGCCTGGAGACTATTCCATAGTTTAGGAGCCAAATAGGAAAAGGATCTACCTCCTTTTGCAGATTTTGACATTATAGGAACTATTAACAGGTCAGAATTTTGCTACCGTAATGAATGTGATGGATTATAGTGTGGTAGATGGACACTTAAGTACTGCGGAACTAGACCATTCAAAGCTTTGTACGTAGTTAGCAACATTTTAATTGAATACAAAATTGAACAGGTAGCTAATTTAACAATGATAAAATGGGGCTCTGGCTGCTGCATTTTGAACCAATTGAAGTTTACATCCTCCCATTAATTATTTTCAATAATCTAGTCTTGAGGTCATGAACGCATTAATTCATTTTTCGGCATCATCAACAGAGAGCACATGTCATAATTTAGCAATATTCTGAGGTGGAAGAATGCTGTTATATGAACATTGATCATTGTACATTGGTGCAGGGATTTTTTCTTTCATTTTCTTTAATTGAAGGGGGTGACACTAACAAGAATGCTAGTGAAGACTGCATTTATGTTTTCTGTTATTACATCAAGTTCTTCTAGACATTTTGGCTTACTGAGTATATGAGATAGATCTGGAAGATTATTAGTGAAGCTATCTTTAGTATCTGAAAAACAGCATGGTGTAGATTGAGTAACATTAGCTGATCGCAGTTTACAAGAGACCAGGTAATGATCGGAGATGTCATCGCTCTGTGACATAATTTCTATAGTATCAACATCAACTCTATATGACAGAATTAAATCTAGCATATGATTATGGCGATGAGTTGGTCCTGTCATATATTGTCTGACTCCAAGAGAGTTGGGAATATGGATAAATGCTAATCCCAATGTGTCATTTTCATTATCTATGTGAGTGTTGAAATCACCAACAATTCAAGCTCTATCCACAGTAACTACTAGATCTGATAGAAATTTGCATATTCACCAAGGAAATCAGAATAAGGCCAGAGTGATCTATATACAGTAGCAAGCGCAAAAGATTAGAGATTTTTTATTTGTATCTGATGGTACCACAGTAAGCATTATTAGTTCAAAAGAGTTCAACTTATATCCTGTCCACAGAGTAACACCAAAAATTCACTGTAAATTGTAGCAACACCTACTAATTGACCCTTCAGATAAGGCTCATGTTTATAAAAAACATGGGGGACTAGATTCATTTAAACTGTAACTGAGGCGTGCTACAACTATATAATACGCTGATTGAGGCGGCCAAATATGGACGGGATTCCGGTCAGAGAATCAGGGGGCGGAGAAAAGATTCTTCACAAAGATGTATTTATTGAACAGTCTTTGGGTTGTCATCTGAACCAGTTATTTGTTGGCAATGATGTCTGTATTAATGGTCTGAAGGAACAATAAAGAAATATAATTACAAACGTATTCTGAGAATCATTTACACACTGGCATGATAGTCAAACAAATGCAATAACAACGATTAACACAAAATAGACATGGTACACTGTACCATGGTATATTACTAGTATAAAACACAGTGGTTACACAGTTTAGAATACTGCCCATGCTAATACTGATTAGCGGGTTTCTCCCGCGGCAAATTACGGCCGCTACGGCGCTTCAAACGCACCGATAATAGCCGCAGAACGATCGCGGGACATTGGTCACATACATTCAATAAACATATATATATGCAGATGTACTTACATCAAGGCATAAACGCATTATACAAACATAAATACGCGTGCAGAGGTATACATTTCCCAAGACAGTCTTCCTGTGTGTCCCCACAATCATCAGTCCGTGTGGCAAACAACTTCGGTTCCTAGGACAGGCTTTCGTACACAGCCGCCCCCAATTATCCAACAGGAGAATTGTAACACAGAGAAAGTCTGTCTACAGTATCTAAGGATCTTCCTCAAAATGCGGAAGTGGAATCAACCTAACGACTGGACGAGTGTAGGATTTTCCATTAACTCTGACTCGAGCAGTGCGAACTTTCCCATCAGGTCCGGCCAATGTCTCAGACACTGTGCCCACAGGCCACAGGGCACGAGGAAGTTGGGGATCAACAATGAGAACCACTTGGCCCACAGTTAGCTCTTTGCCATTCTTTCTCCACTTCTGCCGCTCCTGTAAACTTGGGAGGTAATCTCTGATAAAGGCAGTCCAGAAATGATCCGCCAACACCTGGCTATGTCTCCATCGGCGTCTTCCAAGCAGGTTGGTAGAGTCGAAAAGGACTTGAGGTAGGGAGGCATCACGACGGCCCATAAGGAGTAGGTTTGGAGTCACTGGGTCAACGTCTGCTATATCTGAAGATACATAGCCAAGAGGCTTGGCATTTAGAATACCCTCAACCTCTGCTAACAACGTCCGCAGCACTGGCTCTGGCACCGTTTGCTCTCGCAGAATGACCCGTAGTGCAGTCTTTACAGATTTTACTTCACGCTCCCAGGTTCCTCCGAAATGAGGAGCATTAGGTGGAATGTGGCGGAATCTGATCTTCTGTGGAGCAAGCAGCTCTTTAAGCTTGGGTGCCATGACATCAAATGTGTCCCGTAGTTCTCGGTCTCCTCCAACAAAGTTAGTGCCGTTGTCGCAGAGCAATTCCATGGGCTTACCTCGTCTTGCTATAAAGCGACGCAGAGAGAGAAGGAATGCATCAGTGTCGAGGTGCTCCAACAAATCTAAGTGCACACATCGGGTTGTCATGCACTTATAAAGGATACCCCATCTTTTTTCGTGGCGACGACCAACCTTGATTGAAAGGGGGCCGAAACAATCCACTCCAGTAAAGTAGAACGGTGGTTGGTGAAGTTGCAGCCTGCAGGATGGAAGATCGGCCATTTGGGGAACTTCAGGCTTGGCTCGCCAGAACTGACAATCTTGGCATTTGCGTTGATGCTTACGGACGGCTTCCCGGCGCCGAAGTATCCAATACTGGCGACGCAATTCCGCTAGCACCCTTTCAGAACCAGGATGCAGAAGTCGACGGTCCGTCTCTTTGATTAACAGCTTAGTTGTAGAATGACCAGGGTCTAACAGTATAGGGTGAATAACATCAAGGTCAAGGTCACTAGCTCTACGTAACCGCCCCCCTACTCTGATAAGACCTGTGTCCTTATCATACTCTGGTGCAAGGGATGCCAAACGGCTGGTAGCTGGAATCGGCCGTCCAGTCTTCAAAGCTTGGACTTCTAGTGGGAATGAGTCCTGTTGAGCTTGGGCCAGAATAAGTTTCTCTGCTTCAACGTAGTCATCAGCTTGCGGTGAAGAGTCACTGTCTGCAGCGGCCGCCCTGTGTAGGGACCTGACAGTGGCCTCAACGAGCTCTAGCCATGTGTGAGATTGATCGGGGTCTACTAGTAACTGATTGGCGACTTTGACAGTGCCGATGAATGCAGTTTTCCTCAACTCACTGATCTCCGATTCTACCTTAGTGACAGGTGTAGATGGCCACTGGTCAGAAGGTTGAAGGAGGAAGTCGGGTCCTGAACTCCACGGGTGAGGTCCTGCTATCTGGGTCAGTGTCAGGCCTCTTGTGATGTGGTCAGCGGGGTTGTGAGCTGAATCAACGTACCGCCATTCAGCCGTGTCTGTGAGGGTCTGGATCTCTGCTATGCGTGTCCCTACAAATACCTTGTAGCGACAGGACTCAGAGGTTAACCAGTTCAGCACAGTCGTTGAGTCAGACCAGAGGGTGACTGTCTGGAAATTATGAGGCAACTCAGTCTGGATCACTTTAGCTAACTGGGCGCCAGTCAGGGCTGCACTTAGTTCCAAACGAGGCATGGAGAGGCATTTCCTAGGAGCCACTCTGGATCTGGCCAGAACAAAGGCGACATGGACATGGCATTGATCATCAGTAGTACGCAAATAGGCCACTGAGCCGTATGCTCTTTCTGACGCGTCACAAAATATGTGGAGTTCCCGGATGGCACCAGGGTAATCAGCACAGGCTGGGGCATAAGGTCGAGGAAATTGCAGCTGAAGGAGATTGGGAATCTCTCGTATCCATGTTAGCCACTCCTCTCTTAGCGGTAAAGGTGTTATTAGATCGTCCCAGCCCAAATTCTGCTTCCAGAGGTCTTGGATGAGAACTTTGGCCCGGGTGGTAAATGGGATGATATACCCAAGCGGGTCATACTGACTGGCCAAGGTCTTGTACACGTTTCTCATGGTAGGCTCTAGGGGCTCGTTTGATCGCAAATTATAGCCTAGGGTGTCACTGAGACAATCCCACCGTAGGCCCAGAGTGGGTTCTTGTAGGTCTGTACTGACTTTCGTCAACCACATTTCACTGTTAACAGACCGGGCTTCTGTAGGAAGATGTTCGATGACAGAGGGTATGTTGCATGCCCACTGCCTTAGATCAAAGCCTCCCTCAGACAGTAATTGACGAAGCCCATCAACTACCTCTTTAGCTTCATCAGAGTTTGAAGTGCTGTGCAGGCAGTTATCAACATAGAAGGAATCCTCCACTATGTTAACCAAACTGACCTGGTCGTTCTGGTGGTCTTGGGCGCTGCGCTGGAGGGCGTAAATGGCGCAACACGGGCTGCATGTAGTTCCAAACGGAAGCACCTGCCATTCATATATTTCAGGCTCCTGGTCTCTGCACATGTCCCTCCAAAGAAACCGCAACATTGGCTTATCCCTGGGCAGCAAGCGTACTTGATGGAACATAGCTTTAATGTCCCCACTCACGGCTACGGTGTGTTGTCGGAACCTCAGGAGCACACCTAACAAAGTGGATCCCAGCATTGGGCCAGGAAGCAGCTGACTGTTCAAGGACTGACCCTGATGTTGAAATGAACAGTTAAAGACGATCCTGTTCTTTCCATTGTGTTGTACGATATGATGCGGAATGAACCAGGACTCCGAGGTATTGTGTGCTTCTTCTGCGGTTATCCTGGCTACATAACCCGCAGATTCCAACTTGCGGATTTCAGTACAGTAAGCTTTTGCTAAATTAGGATCTCGTGCCAATCTGCGCTCGATACTTCGAAGGCTAGGAAGAACAGCACTCTGGTCTGTATGGAATGTTGTCATGGGCATGCGTCGGAGCAATGGTGTGGCATAACGTTGAACGCCATCTACGTTCACACTGGTTGTGTCGTTCTGGAGCATAACGAGAGCTTCTTTGTCCTGCTTGGACCTGGTAACCATCTTCTCATTGTATGGGAAAGTGTCTACTTGCCAGAGACGTTCAACGTGCCGAATCAGATCATCTGGAAGTGGAGTGGTGGTAATATGAAGGCACTGCTGATAACACCGTGAGGGTTGCTTGGGAATCATGGGACCCTGAAGAGACCATCCCAGCTGTGTTCTGATGGCTATTGGACCTCCGTCTGGTCCTCTGCATGCAGGCTGTATCGGCATTAAGAGGTGCGGCATGTCAGAACCAATGAGGAGTAGTGGTTTAACTCTGTCAACAGGGGAAAGAGGAAGATCTCTCAGATGACGATAAGCTCGTTGGAGCGCAGCCACTGGATAGTTATGTTCCACGAGACTCAAACCAGACGCAGTAAAGGCATTGGGTATAGTGAACCTCTTCATGGGTTTGGTGACTGCTGAGACCTCGAAGGAAACGGACGAACCTGCAAGTTCTGTGGGAGATTGCTGAACAGTCTGTAAATGAAGTAACTCTGGGGTACAGGTAAGCTTGAGCTGCTGCACAACCGGGGAAAGCACGAGTGTTCTCTCTGACCCATCATCAAGGACGGCATGTGCCTCCATTGTGTGGTGTTCATTGTGAAGGAGGACCTTGATGACCTTTAGCATGACTCTGGGTGTACGGTTTGGTCTGTCCAAGAAAACCCGGGTTGATGGGAGGCTGACGGTGAGGACTGCACTGGTAGTGTCTTGGATGGAATCATGAAGAACTGTGAGATGTAGCTCTTTGCAGGTTCTACATGGACGTTTAAGGTTGCAAGACTCTACAGCATGGGACCGTCCACATCTCCAACATCGTTTACCATCTCTAATCCAAGATATAATCTGGGAGGTAGTCAACTTCTTGAATGCCTCACAAGAGTTGAGGTAGTGATCCCTGTTGTCACAATGAGGACAGTATGGCTTGGGCTTGGAGCTGAACTTAGGGGCCGACGACTCAGGAGTCTTAGCTACACTCTCACGTGTCAAGAGAACTGGCCTTGGCTGCCCTCTTGGATAAATTACTCCCCTAGCTCTACCAAGGGGCTTCGGAGCCTCACTCTGGAACATAGCCACTGCTCTACTAGAAATACGTTTCGCTTGAGACTTAATCTGGAGCCAGTCTGCGAAATCAGGTAATGTGTAGGTCTTGTCGGTGCCGGTCTGGAGAATACCCCGACTTAAGCAGTATTCAACGAAACCGTCGCGATAGGCTGGTGGCAGTTTACTTAAGAGACGGTCTACATGCGAGCCACACAAAAGCTCGTACCCATTCTGGCCTTCAAGAGTTCTCAGCATACCCACTAAAGACTGTACTGACAATGCAAATGAGTCAAAGGCATTAGCATCACCCAACTTAAGAGGTGGGGTGCTCATGATGGCACCCAACTCGGACTGAACAAGCTGTCTTGGTTGTCCATACTTGTCTTGAAGTGCCTGCAGAGCAGCAGTGTAAGGCTGGGGATGATACATGAAGGATTTAGCTAGCTGATGGGCACTAGGAAGTCCCAAATGACTCAAGAGAACATGATATTTATACTGTTCACTGATATGATGGTGATTACTTAACAAATTGTCCAATGCTAACTTAAACAAAGCAAAGTCACTCTCAGCACCACTCTCGAAAACAGGTAGCGTGGGTCGTGGAATGCCATAGACCGATGCGAGCAGAAGCTCTGGACTCGGTTGAGGTGAGTAGGCAGTGGGGGGAAGAGGCACAGATGCTTTAACACCAGGAGCATGAAGTGTCGTCGCCGATGCTTGGTGGCTGAAGACAGGGAACTGCGACGGACCTGGAAGGGTTATCACCGGCGTTGTTGCTGTCTGTTGTAGCCTGTAGCGAAGGGTAGGTAGTGTGGCAGTAATAGGCTGCTGTGTCACACGCTGCATGCTGCTACTCATGGGGTACGCAGCAGACGTCGGGATGGTGAACACTCCTGAAGATTGAGGGGGCACATTCGACGGTAATGACACACAATGTACTGGCACAGCATTAGAAGCCGATGGTGCAATGTCAGGGACTGGCGATGAGAATACTCGTGGCCCTTGGTTACGTGCAGCAGGTGTGGGTGCATCCGCCGTGTGTAAAGCTGGTGAGACCCAAGGTAACGGTCTAGGTGATGCTGCAGAGACATCAGGATCAGGCAGTACTGTAAGACAGGGAAGCAGCGTCGACGTCACAGCGGGCGATTGGAAGGGGGGCTGCTGAGATTCAGAAGACATGAGCTGCGGTGAGCAAGCCTGGCTGCGCCATGATGAAAGCTGTTGAGCATTTGGAGAACTAGAGTCTGCAGGGACTGGAGTAGTCGCTCCAGAGTCTGCGGAGAGCATAGAGGATACAAGCTTAGCTACTTCGAGTTCAGTCTCTGCTTCTTGAAGCTTGCGCTGTCGTTCTAGTTGTTTCAACAGGGCCTCCTTTGCGGCGAGCGCTTCCTCTTGAATGCGCTGGGCTTCTTTAGCTTGTACCTGCAGTCGTTGGTATTCCAGATCAACCAGCGAGTCCTCTACTACTTGCTGCCTTAGACTGTCATACTGTCTCTGTTTGATCTTCTCCTCCAACATAGCAGTCTGGACGCTAGAGAGCTCTGGTGGGATGTAAACGCCAGCAGACGTAATGGAACGCCTACTGGTCCTGGATTGAGAGCTGACACCACTGCGAGACGTTTTCCTCGAGCTGCTTCGGGGCTGACTGGGACAGTGAGAGGAAGCCTTTGGAGGAAGGTCCCCAGCAGGGTGATAGCCAACATCGTAATCATCCAGATGTGTAGGCAGATTAATCTTGCGTCGAGGTCTGGACGCTGTCTCAGATAGGTCACTTTCTGCTTTGTCCATATTGGTTCTGTCTTGCTCTCAATCCGGCTCGAAGGACCACTTTGTAACTGAGGCGTGCTACAACTATATAATACGCTGATTGAGGCGGCCAAATATGGACGGGATTCCGGTCAGAGAATCAGGGGGCGGAGAAAAGATTCTTCACAAAGATGTATTTATTGAACAGTCTTTGGGTTGTCATCTGAACCAGTTATTTGTTGGCAATGATGTCTGTATTAATGGTCTGAAGGAACAATAAAGAAATATAATTACAAACGTATTCTGAGAATGATTTACACACTGGCATGATAGTCAAACAAATGCAATAACAACGATTAACACAAAATAGACATGGTACACTGTACCATGGTATATTACTAGTATAAAACACAGTGGTTACACAGTTTAGAATACTGCCCATGCTAATACTGATTAGCGGGTTTCTCCCGCGGCAAATTACGGCCGCTACGGCGCTTCAAACGCACCGATAATAGCCGCAGAACGATCGCGGGACATTGGTCACATACATTCAATAAACATATATATATGCAGATGTACTTACATCAAGGCATAAACGCATTATACAAACATAAATACGCGTGCAGAGGTATACATTTCCCAAGACAGTCTTCCTGTGTGTCCCCACAATCATCAGTCCGTGTGGCAAACAACTTCGGTTCCTAGGACAGGCTTTCGTACATAAACTAATGTATTAATCTGGTTTAAGACAGGTTTCAGTCAAACAGAGCACATCCAAACTATGATCTGTAATAATTTAATTTAAAATTAGTGCTTTGGTTGAAAGAGATGTAACATTTTGTAGCCCTACCTTTATATGATGTTCTTCATTTTATTTAGTTATTTTCAAGTTTAACCTAAATCAATTTATTTCTAAATAATTTAGTTATCACTATTAAGTCTATGAGGCAAATTACTAGAGAGGAGAGTGGCACCTTCCTTGGAGGGATGGAGTCTGTCTCCCTTTAGCAGATCAGGTCTACCCCGAAAACTCTTCCAATTGTCTACATATCCTATGCTATTCTCCGGACACCATTCAGACATTCAGTGACACTAATCTACTATAAACCTCATCACCATGATATGTAGGGCAGGGGCCAGAGCATATTACAGTGTCTGCAATCATTTTTGCAAGTTCACACACTTCTATAACATTAACTCTAGTTATCTCCGACTGATGATGCCGGACATCATTAGTGCCGACATGAATAACAATTTTAGAAAATCTACGTTTAGCATTAGCCAGCACTTGTAAATTTGATCTGATGTCAGATGCCCGAGCCCCCGAAATGCATTTAAAAATAGTGTCTGTAGTCTCTATTTCCACGATCCCTACAATAGAATCACAAATTATTAAGGCTCTTTCAACATGATTCTCAGTGGGTGCATCTCTGAGTGGGGAGAATCGATTGGAAACCCTAACAGGAACGGGAGAGAGGTGTCGCTTTGCTGAGCGTGTATGCCACAGAGACATCACCCAAACACCCTGCTGTGGGGTCTCTACAGCGGAACCAAAGTGTGTGTGTGTTGCTCACTGTTCTACCCGTAGTATCTACTGACTTCTCCTTCTCATTGACCCCCACTAGTATTCGGATGTTTAATTTTCAAATGATTATTCTTCTCCATCAGCCTGACTAATTCCTTACATTTAACACATGTAAATCCCTCAGTATTGATGGAAGAAGCTATAGTAAATATGTGGTATGTAATGTAGGAAGCAATAACATGAGCGGATGCCATGACTTTCCACAATTTTTTGTTGTTGGTTGTTCCAGAGCGGCAAGGGTTTGAGATCGATGTGAATCCCTCATTCATTTGTTTGATGTTATGGTTGTTCTTGATAAGTGGTGCTTTGAGATTGATGCAATAATACGCAGAAGACAAATATGCATCAAAAATATGGAAAATGTAAAAGAGATGTAAACAATAGGGTGGATTTCATATTCACTGACATCTTATAAATGGAATCACATCCATAAAACCCAACGGCTGTGATCTGGCTTCACAATATGACTCTCCTATACCCCGGTATTACTGCTAAAGCAGATGGCAACACATTATATTACTGATACAACCATCTGCACACAGGATATAGATCATTGCGTTTTGACTTCCATAGTAAATATCCAAAAATTAAGTTCAAACAATTGAGTAATTGTTTTTTAATCCTTACAGGATAAAGCCATACTAGACTTGTTTGCAACAACAACAACAAAAAGAGCCACTTTTACTTCTTTCCTTAAATTGAATTATAAACTCATAAAATAAGTGCTCCCTAGAGGCATAATTAACACACTCTGTAACCTAAATTGATTACACTACATCATATAAGTCGTACAGCTTTAGCCAGAATCTCAAATGGAGCCCTTGCCAAGAGAGAGATTCTCTACTAAGCTGTTTGGACTACATTTAACCATGCCCATAGTGGATTAACCAGCTAAGATCTGCTCAGAGGAATTTTAATAATATCTTTCTCTCTATGCAGAATATGCTCCATTGTGTTGAAGTTGTGGTATCGTTTTCATTTAAGGTTGGGGCATGAATGTATAATTTCCCAATGACATCACTTACACTCATGGAACATATGATTGAGATACTTGTTAGGACAAGACTCTACCATTTCCATCTACCATTTCTCATTGAGTCAGACCTGCAATCATTATATTTCTCCAGCGTCATGGCTGGTGGAATTTGTTCTGGTGACTGTCACATAACATCACCATGTTAAGTTACAGGGACTGTACATCAGCCTTACTTATGGGCACAGTGTTGATGGTTCAGTGATCTCTCCTTGAAAACCTACAATCTTTTGGGTAACATCCCAAATTGTCAAAGATGTTTTACTTATTGTGTACTTGCAGCTTCTCAGTGCTTCTATCTCTAGTGAATTGTTGTGCCCAGGCTCAAAAATCATACATTTGAAATTTGCTAGAAAATTATTTAAATACATTAATGTGCTTTAGGGATTTGCAAATATTAAGACACGATGCCATGAACCTTACAAACCCATTATTTTTACTCCTGAGCACCTATATTGGCCTCACGTATCCATTGAGGACTGGGCTTACCCCGAATGTACACTGACCCTAGAACCAACCATGTATTTTAAAACAAATTTCAGTCTCTTGCTGGTTTCACCCAGGACAAATTTAAACATTTATATGGTCTCATTCTCCCACTTTTTTGTAGTTACATTTTAAGATTAGAAGTCAGTATTCCAGCCGGATCTCACAACATTTAAGAATACATTTCTATACATATGGATACACTCAAAAATGTACAGTATGGATATACAACGTAAATATTTTTACATATTTACAGCTTTAGAACCATAAAATATTTTCAAATCCATTATAAATATATTTGTATAAATTAATTATTTAATATTTTTTACAAAATAAATATATTTGCCCATTTTTACCATTTTATAGATGTTGTAGATCCCTTAACCCTACCCCTAATCATATCCACTTTTATGAATTTTTTGTTAAATAAATAAATTAATATCTATTTGAGAGTTGCTAATCCCACCCCTAAATCTAACCATAACCATTTCTTAACCATACAAAAATATAAAAGGCTGATTAATTTGGTTAAAGTTATATAATCCTTTGAAACAAGTTAAATTGTGCAGAATAAATCTCACAGAACAAAATGAAACCATTATATTGTTATATTAGGTAAATGCATCACCTGTGTTAAATGTGATGGCATTGAACATTTAACATATCTCATAAAATATCCACTTTGCAGAAATGTGTTATGATGCATGTAGTAAATACAATAGTGAGATTATGACAAATAAATGTTTTTGAGTCATTCGGATTTGTTGTTTGTTGAATGATATGTGATGAGGCAGACAGGACTACAAGAATGTTGAATAAATACATTACATGAAGTGCACTAATCTTAACCCTGATCCTAATGATCCTCACCTTAACCCTAATCCTTTTTGGCCATGTTCTGATTTTCAGGATTTGAGTGAATGACTCAAATCTAATTCTCCCTTACTAAAAAGACTAGCTTAACCAGCATGCAGTTCCAGTGCTGGTCTAGATTGTTATGCTGGTTAAAGCTGGTTTGGTGCTGGTGAAGTTGATTGACCAGGGCCTTGTTTCCCAATAACTATTTTAGTTGTTAAGAGTGTTTCCTATGAGCAATTTAACGAACATTCATTATTTTTTACATGTGTTTACCAAACATGCTCATAACAAGAATGCTTGTACACTTCTCTTAAGTACTAGTTAACAAGTCACTGTCCATTTTCATCAGGTGCTGAAATGTGATTGTTCTGTCGCGACTTTTTTTTTTATAAACGTTTACCAAAATATTTGATTAATCAAAGTACACAACATTTTTTATTTTCTGTTGGTGCAGAAAACTGTTTGTGACGGACGCTTGACCATACCCCCACTGCCACAACACCCCTTCCAATGAGGGCCATGCATACATTTATTATAATATAATTTTCAATTTATATTGTATATGGTTAAATCTAGTTCACATAATATGTATGCATATAGCAGGTGTCATGACTTTACGATCAGCGTGATGCATCTTTAAAATGCTTATGTAATACGCACACCATTTGAGGAAAGACAGATGGCGAGTGAGAAAAAGAGGAAGGTTACTTTTAGGTCTGAGGAAGTTCAGATTATGCTGGAAGAAAAAAAGAACCACAAGATGGTTTTGTTCTGTATATTTAAAGGTGCCCACATCAACAAAGAAAAGTGCCAGGTTTGGGAAGTAATTGCTTCAGCCAAAGGTGTAAATAGAAGCGGTCAAGATGAAAGGAAAAAATGGCAAGATTTTTCAAGTCTTGCCAAAAAGGGGGCTGCATAAAAATCTTCCTCAAATCAAACTGGGGGTGGCACTGGTTCTGCCAGTTCTCGTACCCCAGATGAGGAGAGGGCCCTGAGTATAATGGGTGCAAATGAGTTTCCTGTCCCCCTGGTACCCCACCTGTGCTGTACACTTCCTCATTGGTTCCACAAATATCTAAAAATGTTGAGGCCATCTGTGCCTGTAGCCAGGATCTTGTGGAGTTGGAGAGGGAGAAAGTGGACCTTCTAAAAGATATCCAGAATACACTAAAGGAGGCATCTGAGATAGATGCAAAATTCCAGGCTGTGGTGCTCAGGATCAAGAGGGTTCACCTTCAAAGCGAGGATAAGAAACTCGCTTTGGAGTTAAACCTGTTTTTGGAATTAAAGTTAGCTAGGCCCTCCATTTCTGTGCCTATTCTTCTGCCTAATTAACAAGGTAGTGTAATATCAAGGTTACCTTGTAGCCTAAGCATACAAAACTTTTTTTTATTTGGTGTCATGAAGGCTGAATTTTATGTGCATTGTTTCATATATTCAGTGTGTTCACTACAGTATTTTTTCATATGAAGTTGCCTGTCCAAACCTTACATGTTTTATCTTCCTTATAGATCCATGTGAGCTGCAGGGAGGACAAACCAACAAATAAAACAAAGATTTCATCAAATTTCTTGTGCCTTGGTGTTTCTTTAACTCTTCTTGGTACTTCACTTTCCATAGGTTAATATATATTATCAATTGAGTCCTATATTTAAATAAATCATGCATACAAATGGTATCACAAAAATGCCATGTCCCAGATAGCAGCCTAGAGAATTCAATGTACAAATAAAAGCATCTCAATTTAAACACCTTTACTGTCTTATTTTTTGGTGTTGTTGACTGTACTCTTACCTTAAATTTAGCAATAACAGGCAAATAGCTTTCCAAGACCATGTTTGCAACATCCTGATTCTCACAAATTGGCCACAAATGACATGATATTTAGAACAAATAATAAGTAATGAACACATGTCTTCAACATGTCTTCAACATTATTGATAATTGAAAAATATATTTTGGAATGGTTCATCAACACTTCTCCTATTAATGGTTTATCAATTATACTCATTATATGTGTCAGATGACTTAATCAGTTTGAATCACATACAGGCCCATCCATAAAGCGGAGGCATTAACTGCTTCTTTAAACTAGACATGGGTGCAATACACAGTGTAATTTCTTTTGAGGGAAAGGGAGCGAGAGCTACAACGATGGCAGCGTCCCATGAGTAGGTTGTTGCAAGTCAATGCCTTCTTGAGGCATTCCATCAATCCACTGGAGATTCTCAGTGATTCAGTGGTCCTTGAGAAATATAGACTGTGAAGGACAGAGATTTTGATGCTTCTCAATTTGATTGAAGCAGACTTGATGAGAGCAGCCAAGAGGAATTTTGCATTGACCCCTGCATCCCAGCTCTTGGCAGCACTAAGATTTTATGCAACTGGAAACTTCCTAGAAGTTCTTGTAGGTGAACATGGGCTCTTCAAGGCCTCAGACATGGCTGTCACCACATTGCTTTGGCACATCCCAGAGCACATACAGTTCCCCACCTCTAGAGAAGACAAAGCTGCAGTGCAGGATTTTTTTTTTTTAAACAATATTCCCCAAGTCATTGGGGTCACTGATGTAACACTTTTTCCTATTCACACCTGTAAAAAGATTTCTCAGCAAAAGGGAAGGAGAACACAGGGAAGCAGGTTTTCCAGGCTCAGGTAAGACTTTTAATCGGCCAATTCAATGCTTTACAACTTCACAATCTCAAGCTTCACAGGCACATAGTCACTTAAAAACATTAGCATCACAAACGCAACAGATTAAATGCAAAAGCTTCAGGACCACCGTGGCATTCCTTGTGCCAGGCTCCCTCTCTCTCTCTCTCTCTCTCTCTGCTGGTGTCGTGACTGTTTAAATGCTGCTCTCCCTTTACCGCCTTTACCGCTTTCTCTCTCTCCGGACGGACGGACACTTGAACATGCCCCCACTTCCTCAACACCCCTTCCAATGAGGGCCATGCATACATATGCAGAAAAAGGTATGTTGCTATTAACTGCCAAGTTGTTATTGATCATCAGGGGCAAGATGGCCTGTCAGAAGCCATGACTCATTAGTTTTTTCTACCTTTTCTGTTGGCCAGGAGGCACACGCTTCCAGGGATGAATGGCGGCTCCTTGGAGACAATGGTTATCCCTTGAGTCCTTATCTATTTACTCCTGTGGCCAACCCACATAATGAGAGGAAGAAAGGTACAATTAAGCTCACTGTGTGGCCAGGAGTACCATTGAAAGAACAATTGCCCGATGGAAGTTAAACTTCAGGTGCATCAACAAGTCGGGTGGTGGTCTGTTGTTTAACCCTCCAAAGTGTTGTGCAGTTATTGTACTAACTGCAATGCTGTATGATAGTGCAGTGAGAGCTAGAGCACCCTTGAGTGTTCGTAAAGAGCAGTTGGAGGAAGAAATTGAAATTCTTCCATGAAGAGGATGAATTTGACGATGGGCAGGAGATACTACACCATGTTTCCTAGCATGTCCAATATGTTGCAGGTTTTGAAGCACGTCAACATGTTATAAATATATATTTTATATATATATCTGTCTAGGCTGTCTTAAATGACTTATTTTTTTCTATTATGTTTTCACTGTTTGGCCCTGCGATGAACTGGCGACCTGTCCAGGGTGTACCCCGCCTTTCGCCCAATGTTAGCTGGGATAGGCTCCAGCCCCCCGCGACCCTGTACACAGGATAAGCGGTTGACGATGGATGGATGGGATGGATGTTTTCACTCCATTCACTCACTCCAACTCAAGTTGAGTGATACATTTTTTACAAACCAACCAAATAAATGAATAAAACCTTGTCTGCACCAAACATGTGTAGTTTATTTAAAAATATCACAGTTCGATCTTAACTGCTGTAAAAATAGTGTCTCCACTGAGTCTCTTTGCTTAAGATGCACTTAGCGATCTATAACTACTCCAGAGCACTCGTTAAACTATGACCATTTTCAAGTACTAAAGTTATGATGGATTTGGGAAACGGACTGGAAACGGACCAAGATCAATGGTAAAATGGATTCTACGATCTACTTAGGCTTACAGTGCTTTTGGGAAACGAGGCCCAGCATGGTATTTCTGACAAACTGGTTAAGCTAGTTTAAAATCCTGGTGGAGACTCAAGTACACCAGTATCCCATTCTGGGAGACCAGCACCAAAAACACAACTAGTGTTGTAATGATACAAAAATTTCAGTAGTCGATTCCAATACCAGTAAAATAAACGATTCTCAATACAAATGTCGATACCACAGAAAAATATAGGTAATGTACAATTGAACACACTTTTTTAGCCTATCAAAATGTTATATTTCAATGTAAACAATAAATTAAAACAATTGCATGTTTCCTTCGAGTGTTTCTTTATTACGTATACATTACTTCAAGTTTTTTTTTTTTTTTTTTTTAAGTAGGACCCTATAAAATCTGTTTCTTAATATAAATTCCATTGTAATTGTTTTCACACAAGTGTCAGGTTTTCCAAATATGTTTATTTTTATATTATTCTTTCTTTTTTTGTGGGGGTGGGGAATTCCATCTATATTGTGCCTTATCGAATGAATTAAAATTTTAATCAAATATAGTTTATTCATTATAAAGTGTTTTAGATCCTCACAGCCAAATCTAAAACACAACTTTTGTCTTATTTTTGTCAAATAATGTGCTGCACAACAGAGCATTATATTATAAATTAAAGCATTGATGAAAACTTGCTTGTGAGGCATAGGATGAACAAAATAATAATAATAAATAAGTATATTTCACTAAACACTAGTAATACTGTATATCTGTTGAAACTTCTTAAATGTCATGCCTCAAGCTTTTATTTTGAATCAAACCATTATTTTGATGTGAAGGCATTTCTGGTTCTGTATTCTTGACAGTATTTTCACACATCTGGTTAAGACATTTGTTCCCCTTCTGTCACTCACTCAATGATGTGTCGATGAGCCCCGAACACCTCTATTCTTTTGAGAAAAGGCCAAAGAGAATTGGCAAGATGAATCTGTATGCCACTCCCCCGGACATACGGGTATAAAAGGAGAAGGAATGCCCACTCTCATTCAGATTTTTTCTTCGGAGCTGAACAGTTATACTGCTGGAACTGCTGTTCCATTCACCTCTTAAGAAGCGTATGCTGTTGGACATATGGCACATTTCCAGCGGCTTTCTCTCCTTCTGCACGACAAGTGTATATTCCTGCTAAATTCATATTTTCTCTATTAGAGCTCATACATTGATGTTGAATGTCTTTTTAAAGATGTGTCTTTATAAAGATGCCTTTCCATCTTTTGTGTGATTCCTGGATGCGGTCATTATCTCTCCGCCTCAGACGGCCATGGGCACTGCCTCACGTGTATGGACAGCGATCACACTCAGGCAGCGTTTGTGGATGGTTCATGTTCTCATTGCGAGAATGTGACCATGGCAATGTTCCTGCTTCTTCCGAAGTGGGAAAGCCACTCTAGACACCCCCCACGCTGCACCTTCAGCTGGCACTGGAGGCGATTTGGGGTGTTCAATGAGTGCAGTCTCGCCAGGTAATTCCCCACAGACCTCCCTTTCTCCAGCATGCTCGTTTGCCCTTGTCCGGTTCGGGATAGAGCCAGTCGCTCCAGCCGAGCTGGGGGAAGGGTTCAACAGCCCTTACTTCATTGTACCAAAGAAAGGCGGTGGGTTGTGACCAATCTTGGACCTGCAAGTTCTGAACCTGGCTTTACACAGACTTCAAGATGCTAATGCAGAAACACATTTTGAGGTTCGTCCAGCATCAAGATTGGTTCACGGCGCTAGACCTAAAGGATGCTTAAAGTTCCTCCCCTTCGGCCTCTTCCTGTCCCCTTGCGTCTTCATGAAAGTCGCAGAGGCAGTTCTTGCCCCGCTAAGGGAAGCGTCTGCCGCATACTCAACTACCTTGATGACTTGCAGATTCTAGCACACACTTGAGAGTTGTTGTGCACGCATATGGACCTGGTGCTCAGGCACCTCAGCCGTCTAGGGCTTCGGGTCAACTGGGAAAAGAGCAAGCTCTCCCAGGTTCAGAGCATCTCTTTTCTTGGCTTGGATGGTCTCAATTATAGCGTGTCTCACAAGCAAGTGCATGCAGTCTGTGCTGAACTGCCTGAAGTCATTCAGGTAAAGAAAAGAGGTTCCACTGAAACACATTCAGAAACACATTCAGGGCTGTCACGCTGCTCGGGTTGATGCATATGAAACCGCTTCAGCACTGGCTTCAGACTCGAGTCCCGAGATGGGCAGGGCACAACGGCACACATCGCGTTGCTATCACGCCGCTCTGCTGCCACTTATTCAGCCCTTGGACAGACCTCATGTTTTTGCGGGCAGTGGCTGAGGTGATCAAATATGCATTCCCTCAGTGAGCCTACTTGTACAGACCCTGTGCAAGGTCAGGAAGGACGAGGAATGAGTCACCCTCGTGGCCCTATATTGGCCCACCCAGACTTGTTTCTCGGACCTCACGCTCCTCGTGACAGCACCTTCCTGGCAGATTCCCCTGAGGAAGGACCTTCTTTCTCAGGGATGGGGCACCATCTGGCACCCAGACCATTGGAATCTCTACATCTGGCCCTTGGACGGGATGCGGGAGACCTAAGTGGCCTAACACCAGCAGTGGTAGACACGATCACTAAGGCCAGAGCACTCTCTACGAGGCAGCTTTATGCCCTGAAGTGGCGCTTGTTCGCGAATTGGTGTTCTTCCTTAGCCGAAGTCCCCCAGAGATGCACAGCCGGGTCAGTGCTTTTCTTCATGCAGGAGGGGCTGGAGGCAGTCCCGCTCCACCTTGAAGGTATATGTAGCCGCTACTGCTGCCCAGTATGACACAGTGGAGGGTAAGTGACTAGGGAAGAATGACCTGATCATCAGGTTCCTCAGAGGCACCCAGAGGCTGTATCCTCCCAGGCCAAGCATCTTCCCCTCATGAGATCTCTCTGTGATCCTCCTGGGCCTTCGGGGAGCCCCTTTTGAGCCACTAGAGTCAGTCGAGCCGAAAGCCATTTCCTTGAAGATGGCCCTCCTGATTGCAATCACCTCCATCAAGAGGGTTGGGGACCTGCAAGCATTTTCTGTCAGCGACACTTGCCTGGAGTCCGGCTGATGCTTACGCGATCCTGAGACCCTGATCCTGACCCTGAGGGATCAGGTGGTGAGCCTACAAGTGCTACCCTGGGAGGAGGCAGACCCAATCCTGTAATTTCTGTATCTGGTGCGTGCTTTGTGCACATAATTGGATCACACGCAGAACTTTAGACAATCCGAGCAGCTCTTTGTCTCCAAACAGACGCTTGCCCACTGGATCATGGATGACATTGCTCTGGCATACCAGGCCCAGGCCATGCCCTTTCATTTGGGAATACAAGCACACTCTACTAGGACTGTGGCATACTCGTGGGCACTGGACCATGGCACCTCTCTAGCAGTCATCTGCAGAGCAGCGGGCTGGGCTACACCCAATAACTTATAAAGAATAAAGAATTTACCACTACGGGTTCTAATATGCTCTGTACTGGGATAGGTGCTCCACAGGTGCCGATTACTCCGGTAACCTCCTGTGATGTATTTTCCGTGGTACAGTCTCCCTGTCAGCAGACCTGCGTCCCTCTTGGGTACAGCCGGTGTGATTATAGAGCTCCTCCCCTTCGAGGCAGGACCTACAACCGCACACTTCCATGTGTGGCTGGTGAGCCCACGTGTCGTATTGCCACATGTTGACCTCCCCTTTGGGCAGGATGTGGTCTCCGTGGGGTCTTTTACCCCTGAAAGAATAGGGATGGAATATAGCACCTTCACCGATGCGTATAATAGCAATAGATGGCCCCAGCTGGATCTAATAATCTGTGGAGAGAAAACATAGAGAGAAAAGGCCGGCTCCCATGCTAGTTACATCAGAAATTCACTAAAACAGCACCAATTCAAGTCATTTTTATCTTGTACCGCACTTCACATCACACATAGTTTCGAAGCAGCTTTGCAGAAAATCATGCTTTAACAGAAAATGAAACTCTAATATCTATAGAGTCATCATTGGGAAGATTGATGAAATACAATTATGAAGTGTGTATAAAAACAAGTAATTAAATAATAATTGTATTTATAAACCCAGTGAGCAAGCCGAAGGCGACTGTGGAAAGGAACACAAACTCCATAATGTTTTGGTAAATGGAGAAAAATTACCTTGGGAGAAACCAGACTCACTGTGGGGGCCAGTTCCCCTCTGGCTAAACAATATAATGCCAATATTAGTTGTTTATGTGCAGTGCAAGTCATGGTTTAAAATGAGTAAATTAAGTAAGTGTTAAGGGTCAGTGTTTAAACAAAGATTTTTTATGAACTGTAAAATTAATGACTAATGTCTTTGAAGTTCATCCTGGAATAACGGCAGAAGTTCATATAGATGCAATGTCCTGATGTGACAAATTAAATATGTACCAAAGTCTACCAAAGTCTTAATGGGATATTGACTGATTGATTGAACATCTATTCATTGCAATGCATATTAAATCTCTTCAACCCTCATCCTCCACAATATTTCTAATCATCAGGTCTTTTCACTTTGAATATGGAATGCACATGATTTGTTTCAGAGCAGCAAGTGCAGCATTGAACTCCATATTCAAACTCATCTTGTCCTGCTTTTAGCTCTGGAACCACTGATGGAAATATAATTAATCCTAATTGTCTGGTAATCATTAGCAGACACTTCAGAAGCTCTGTGTCAATGGGTACAAAATTTAAATTATGTTAAATTTGAGCGGAGCGTCAATAGACCCTCCATGGGAGAACAAGCTGCGCAGCAGGCTTGAAAGAATTTACATGCTTATCTGGTAAATTGCTGACTTACAAAAGACATGTAGAACTTATCTTTTGATACAAGTCCCATCAGTGTTTGTTTTATAAGAGGTCCTTTCTCCGGCATGGATTCGTTGTGTGTTTGTTTATAGTGTGTATACAAGTGAATGCATGTCCCCAATGGACACATCACAATGATTCAACCAAATAAGTGTGCGAGCATTTGAAAGCAGCCGCCTGTCAGTCAAAAAAGCATGCAATGACCAAACTGAGTTGGGGCTCGGTGCAGTACTGCAGAAACACTGGTATGGTTACATTTTATTTATTTTAGCATCGACTTGGTACTAGAGCACAGGTAATTTTGACATCACTAGACAAATCATAAGGATTTTTAGCAGTGTTTTGTAGTTGTGAATTAGTAAAGCGCCACTTTTTCCCATTAAAAAGTTAATGGTTAATGATAAAGTTAATGACTCTTTTTGGGAGACTTCATATTATAAACATCTTTTAGAAACAAAGAGTAATTGTAAAGCAAGGAAAACCCATAATGCTTTGTTAGCTGAATCCCATTCTAAGTATACTATAGTCTGTGTTCAGTAGGTGCACTCATGCATATACATGACTATAAACACACTCAGCGGCACAGCACTGCATTATGTACCAAAGACACTGTGAATGTGGCTGAGCTGAGATGCTGGAGCTGTTGGAAGGTTACCAGTGTTTCAGAGATCCCTCAGGCCTGGGTTTGCCCTCCACCTCTCTCTAGACTGCCAGATTTTCCCCGCTGCACTGCTGGAGCCCACTTAACTTTAAAATTAACTGCCCAGCTTCATTATTACAAATACATAATCACTTGTCTCTCTATCGTCTTAGGGAACACTACACAAATCTACACAAGAACTACATTGCCCAATGAACCCAATGGTCCTGAGTTCTGATAACACTTCCAAAAGTGTGAGAGGGCAATTCTTGGCCAGAATAAGCTGCAATTGAGAGCATAAACTCATGCTCAATATTGCCCTTTTATGGCAAAATAATAATCACAGTGACCGTTGAATATGGAGATGTGTATTTAATTGTGAAAACTACCAACATGCTCCCTGATAGCACACATATGGAAAGAAGCCCCCTGGGGTAAGATGACCCCCTCCTCCAACATTTTCACTTGACCATAGATGGTGCTAAATCTCATCTAAATACCTTTATTAAATGGCTGTGATTTTTGGAATAAAATATATTGTTTTTATTATGAAGTGACAAGGTAAAAGTTAATCGCTTTTGGCTGTGAAATTGTAATGCTTTTGTGTGAAATAGCATCTGGCTGAAGTCTGGTGTGAGTCCGGGTGTGGCACGGTGGAGGGCGGGTCCGGGTTGTGACTCAACACGCCCGGTCCCGTATTAGGCTAATCAAGCCACCGAGAGACAGACTGCAGATGTTGGTGCGACAAAGAGAGAGAGAGAGAGAGAGAGAGAGAGAGAGAGAGAGAGAGAGAGAGAGAGCATTTACAGCTGCTGTCCATCGTGTATGTGTGTGTGTGTGTGTGTGTGTGTGTGTGTGTGTGTGTGTGTCTTTTGTTTAAGTGCTTAATGAAATATCATTTATAATGTCAAGCCGGTTCTCGCCTCCTCCTTTCCATTAATACCTTTACATTCAGTTATAAAATTACAGCACTAAATTATGAAAATATACATTTACATAAAATATTTGCTTTCATATTTTACTTTAAACATCAAAAATAATACCAAGAATGATATCAAATACATTTTTTACAAAATATAATGTACAGTAAAAATGGGATGACACCTGGAAGTTATTAGAATACATATTAAGTAAAACTACCACAATGCACTAATTTTCAATGAAAATTATAGCGCCACGGTTTCGCAACAAGAACTGTTCAGCCCTGTGGCGGAAAAGCGGCTTATGATTTCAGCAGTAACTTTTTCCAAAGAAAATTATTTTTAAAATCCAAAAATGTTAAAGCACCATTTCTTGAAAGTTCTGAAAGTGCTGTTTATGCATGAAAATTGCTCACAGTATCATTTTGGCAAAAAAAAAAAGTCTAAAATGGATAAATGTAAATCCATTTATGGACACAGAAGAATGTTTTATACTTGATCCAACAAACTTTTGCAAACACAAACACAAACATTGCCATTTCAAACATTCTCTCATGTAGAATATGACAGTCGGCACTCATAAACTACAGTGATCTGAACAGGCAGGTAAACCAGAGGATAAATTGTGTGTGTGTGTGTGTGTGTGTGTGCAGTGACCAGGCTTAAACAAAGCTCTATCATTCACTCTCCGCTCACTAAAGCTTCAATAATAATTGGGTTAGAACAAATGGGGCATGATTCTTCATGCCAATACAATAGGGGAACAACAGAGCTGTTCCTGGTAATAGAAAAATAATGAGGAAGCAGAACTGAGAACAGTGAGACTCTGGTTGGAAAGAGCAAAGGCATTTTCTCAAGATTTGACTGATTTCACAGAGAAGAGCTACACATTAAACATTTAAAGAAATATAAAAAGTAGATGAACTAAATTAATAATAACTAGTTTTTACATTTTCAAAACAAAATGCGAATGGCGTTAGCCACCCGCCAAAGTTTCCCCCACTATGTGCAAGGGTATTTTGTGTGGTTGCCAGGGCATTAATATGCGGTTGTTAGGGTGTCCTAAGTGGCTATTAGCTCATAGCTAGTTTCTAATGCTGGGAGGATTACTTCTGAATTGTAATCTGTTACTGATTACAAACTACATGACTAAAGTTGTAGTCAGTTGTGTAATCTATTGGATTACATTTTAAAGTAATATAATCTGTTTGCTTTTGGAGTCATTTTGGATTACTTCTGACCTAATGTCACTTGCTTTTGAGTAGGATAAGCTTGTACCATTTTGAATGGTGCTTAAATGTCTTTAAAAATAAAAAAAAAACGAAAACTTAATGAACCAAAATGTAAGGAATTGAAATGCTCGTGTGTGTGTGTGTGTGTGTGTGTGTGTGTGTGTTTTACTCACTATTTGTCAGTTTCTGAATAAAATAAAACACTTAAAATATCCTTATTCAATTTTGGTATTAAAAATGCCATCAATGTGGTAACAGATCAGAACAGTTACATTTGTAAATCAATGTTACAAAAAACAAAGTTTATAGCAAAAGTGAATGCATGTACATGTTTGAAGCCTAAAATCGGCTCTGCATTTATGTGTGTAATTATGGCTGCTTTGTATAATAATGTCTAAAAAATCTAATAAATTAGTGAAAAAGCAAAAACAAGAAATAATACACACTCAGTAGGGGTGATCCCAATCTGTTGAAAGATTTGTAGTTTAAATATTGCAAAATATTAAACATTCCACACAAATCAAAATGACTTAGGACATGATTATATGACTTAGAGCATGACTGGATCAAATACAGTATAATTGGTTCAGAAATAGTCAGATATCACAACCAGCACCATAGAATAACAGAGTATTGCGCTATTGCCACTAAATATGAATTATTTATAACATGACTGAATAAGTTAGAGCATTATTGAGTCAAAAAAGGATTTAGAAATAATGGCATACACCATAGAATTGTCGAATTGTCTTCCTCTCTTTTCATCTCTGCTCAGTCCTGCGTTTCATGTCATCTCATTTCATCTTGTGTCTTCTCATGTCCTCAGTTCTGGTCTGCAGTGGAGATCTCTGCCATTCTCCTGCAGCGGGTCAGATGAGCAGACCTACTGGAGTATATTCACATACACTCACATATTCACACCTCTGCATTGCTACATATACTCAAAATCACATCTATGCATTAAATATGGTGTTACATTAAGGAGCTTCTTTTTTTACCTGAACCGACCCTTAAAAATATTTCCTTGGTGTAACCTAATGCTGTCAGGTTGATTCAGTCATGTTAAATAATATTTTTTGTTTGAATAAGACCAGTTCTTTTATGTTATCACGTGAAGGACATGATCATTTTTTTTACAGTATTTGTATTTATGTCATAGTGCAATTCATTCATATTTGTTAAATACCAGACCTAAATAAAGCCTTAATTTGATCAAATGGTCAGCAAATGATCGCACCATTAACATGTATTAAGTAAAGCATTTAAAACATTGATTCCTATAGAATGAATAACTAATACATTATTATTTTTTTTGCTTTATGACAAATAAGCACCCTGAATTCTCATTACCGTGTAATGCAAAAACAAAAATATTAAAAAAGCATTACTTAAAAGCTAAAGAATTGAAACATAATAGTATTTGCTGTGGTGCCTTTAATTTAAATTTAAAAGTCATTAAACAACAAATTTACCTGGGGAATAATGAATATTCCACAAAAAAAAAAAAAACATATATATATATATATATATATATATATATATATATATATATATATATATTAATTAAATAAATAAATCAATTGCATAAACCCCACATCCCCTTATAAAATGTGCATATATTAATGCATTCTATCTGAAAATGTGTGTTTTTTTTTTGTTTTTTTTTTTCTTCAAATGGAAGCAATGAAAAATGACTAAATAAAAAAGTGGAAATTTTCTCTAAAATATTCATAGTTGTTGTGGCACAGATGTGCGCTGTGCCCTTTGGGATATCCAGGCAGGCGAAAATTTATCATTTGCATAAAAGAAAAATGTTAAAGACAGATTTAAAATGGAATGAAGCCTGGCTAAGGTGATCAGGGAGTTACCGTATGGTGTAGTGTTACCATACAGCTCCACCGCTGAGCTGTAGTTGAATACGGTTGTGCTGCTGTACAGGGGCTGTGAGTGATTGATAATGCCGCCCCTGTGATGTGGCCTGCATAAATTCAAGCCTAAACTGGCGGGGAGGGCAGGGGGAGACCTGATGGGACATGAATCACACCATAAAACACAATCCAATAGCAGAGGAGGGCAGTCTGTTCTGCACAGGCCCATAAACTGCTGCCAAACTGGACGCCAATGAGAACTATTAGTGCTCTTGAAACAGTTCAGTCCATCTCTGGTAATGCTATTTCAGGATCATTAAGGAGAATGCATGGGTCTAATGTAAAATGCAATAAGAAATGAGTCTTGCACTTGGAAATTCATAAGGATGTTATGATTATGGCTATTTTATGTTTAAGGTTGTATTCGTTACATAAGGGATAATCTACAGTCAGCCAGCCACTGTCTCAAAATTAAACTGATCAGGACCCCAATGCGGAGCAGATTCTTGAATCACTCTGAAAGGGTTTATTTCCGATAAGGACAGACTAACTGTAAATTATCCTACTTAATACACGGCTACTCCCCATTGTGTGACAAGAAAGATGCCGTAGAGTCTCCAGAAACTGAATTCAACCTCCGGTTTGCCTCTGTTGATGTTTATATTGTGAAAATGACCATCTGACAAATTCTCATGTCATGAGAATTCATAAGAATAGTATGAAAAGGCGAATTTGCAAGAAATAGTACGAATTCATTCGTATGAAAAAAATATGACTTGTACACCTGCCAATCACATATGCTTCCCATGTGTCCTTGTAGATGCCAATGTTTCGTTTCTTGTCTATTGTTTTGTTTACCTAAATGTGTGTCGAGACACAGGCAAATGCGATAATGCAAATAGTCGTTGCGTTGGACAGAAGAAAAAGAAACTTCCGTGTTTTAAATGTGCATTCATATTTTCTAGAATTGTAACCCCTAAGCCACACCCCATACCTAAACCTTCTTTAAAGTGTAACACCTTACCCAGACCCTAAACAGAACGATGATTAAAATGTAAAAATCTCTGTTGTGTACAATGGAAGAAAGACAAACTTCTGGGTTCAGAATGTGCGTTTGTGATATATTTCGTACTTTTAACCCAAGCCCAAACCCCATGCCTAAACCTAACCATAAATTTGAACCTGTGACCTTGACTGTAAATAATTATAATTTAATTTTGTATATGACAGAAGAAAGGAAATATTAAGGTTTATATGGAGACGAGGAAAGCGTATGTGATTTTTTTGGTTTGTAAGATATACGATTTCATACAAACAAAGTCGTACAATTTCTGACGAATTCGACTGCATTGGTCTGACCACCCATTACCTCCTTATTACAAGACTACTTACTAAATAAATAAGTGGGCTGGAAAGTGTTGATTTAAGTACAGATTACATTATTATGTGGAAAGGAAGAGACCACGGAGTCTCCAGAAACGTCTCGTTTACGTATGTAACCTCCGTTCCCTGATGGAGGGAACGAGACGTCGTGTCGAAGAAGCGACACTAGGGGTCTCTCTTGAGCGCCGAAAGATACCTCTGATCTATGAAAAAAGGCCAATGAGAGTTGGCGAACAGTATTTGCATACTCCGCCTCCGGATACGGATATAAAGGCGAGAGAAATACGCTCGTTCATTCAGGATTTTTCTGAGGAGCCGGGAGTGTTCCGGGCACCTCAGCGGCTCGGCTCAGCGACGTGGCCGGGAAGACACGACGTCTCGTTCCCTCCATCAGGGAACGGAGGTTACATACGTAACCGAGACGTTCCCCGTCTGTCGCTCACTTCGACGTCGTGTCGAAGAAGCGACACTAGGGGTCCACTTCAAAACTCGCCATGTGCTGAGCCGTGTACGTGTACTGCTGACACAGAAGCGGGCAGGTATTTGCACGTGCACAAGCGACCAACTGTGTTCAGGCTGCACATACTCTTCCCCAATGCCCCAAAAAAGCGTCAGCATCCTTTTGGTTACCCTAGGGGGGAACAAGGTGACGCTCCCAACTAGGGAACGGGCCAAGCCTGGCTGGGCCTCTTTTCTCTCTATGTTTTCTCGGCATAGAGCAAGAGCAGCCGGGGCCCTTACCGCATCGAGGGAAGGGGGTCTTATTCACGAATTCCTATTCTTTTAGGGGGAAAAGACCCTGCGGAGGCCACACCCGCCCAGCAGGGGAGGTAAAGGTGGCAAAATACATCACACGGCCACTTTGGGCATGTGGGAGGAAATGGCGCGGTGGTAGATCCAACCTCGAGGAGGGGGGAGTTGCTACAACACGGCGACCGGAGGGCAACGAAGGGCTGCCTAAGGGAGACGCGGGTCAGCTCGTAAGGTGACCGTACCGCGGAAATACACACAGGAGGAGTCCCGTAGGAGGCCTGATCTGTGGAGCACCTATTCCAGTAGGGGTAGCCGGAGGTACCCGTAGTGGACTGGACCAGCACGTTCCTCCGCTGAACTGGTGCGGGCCCGAAGGGCTAGGGAGGAATCAACCAGGGACCTAGGTCCTCTGGGACAAAAGCGCACTGTTTTGCCTTGGCAGAGGGAAACGGCGCTGGAACAAGCGGTTCACCCGGTCAGATCGTCGACGTGTACCGAGTTCTACGGTCTCGGACCTGAGAGAACACGGGACGAGACTGACTCAACCCTGAGATCATAAGGGTGTTAGGTGCTGCCCAGCCCGCAGCTCTGCAAATGTCTGCTAGGGAGGTGCCCGTAGCCAGTGCCCATAAGGATGCCACGCTCCTAGTGGAGTGGGCTCGAACCCGTAAGGGGGGGGCATGGCCTGGGTGTGATAGGCCAACTGAATGGCATCCACCACCCAGTGAGACACCTCTGTTTGGAGACAGCGTTCCCTTTCTGCTGTCCTCCAAAGCAGACAAAGAGCTGCTCAGAGCACCTGAAGCTCTGGGTGCATTCCAGGTAGGCACGCAAGGCACGTACCGGACACGACAGTGAGAGGGGCTGGGTCTGCCTCCTCCCGGGGCAGCGCTTGTAGGTTCACTACCTGATCTCCAGAGGGTGTGGTAGGAACCATGGGCACATAGCTCAGTCGAGGTCTTAGGATCACATGAGTATCTGCCGGACCGAGCTCCAGGCAAGTGTCGTTAGTAGGGAACGCTTGCAGGTCCCCGACCCTCTTGATGGAAGTGAGTGCGATCAGCAGGGCCGTCTTTTCAGGAGAGGGCCCTGAGCCAACTGATTCTAGCGACTCGGGGGGGATCTCTGAAGACCGGCGAGGACCACCGAGAGATCCCAGGAGGGGAACAGGTTTGGCCGGGAGGGGTTTAACCTCCGGGCACCTCTTGGGAACCTGACGATTAAGTCGTGCTTACCCAGAGACTTGCTGTCTACTGGGTCGTGGTGAGCTGCAATAGTGGCAACATACACCTTCAAGGTGGATGGGGACAGCCTCCCCTCCAACCTCTCCTGTAGGAACAGGAGCACAGACCTAATTGCGCACCTCTGTGGGTCTTCTGCCCGGGAAGAACACCAATTCACAAACAGACACCACTTCAGGGCGTAGAATTGCCTGGTAGAAGGGGCTCTGGCTTGGTTGATCGTGGCTACGACCGTGGGTGGTAGACCAGCTAGATCTTCCGCATCCCGTTCAGGGTCCAGACGTGGAGGTTCCAAAGGTCTGGGTGCGGATGCCAGAGCGTGCCCCATCCCTGAGAAAGAAGGTCCTTCCTCAGGGGAATTCGCCAGGGAGGGGCTGTCGCGAGGAGTACAAGGTCCAAGAACCAGGCCCAAGTGGGCCAGTAAGGAGCCACGAGAGTGACTTGCTCCTCGTCCTCCCTGACCTTGCACAGCACCTGCGCAAGAAGGCTCACTGGGGGAATGCGTACTTGCGCGGCCCAGCCGGCCAGCTGTGTGCCAGTGCATCTGCCCCGAGGGGAGCCTCTGAACGGGCGTACCAGAGCGGGCAGTGGGAGGTCTCTCGGGAGGCAGAGGGGTCTACCTGGGCCTTGCCGAACCGTTCCCAAATCAGCTGAACCGAGTGGGGGTGAAGCCTCCACTCTCCGCCAGGCAAGCGTTGTCATGACAGCGCGTCCGCTATCACATTGAGGTTGCCGGGGATGTGAGTGGCACGCAGCGACTTGAGTCGGTGCTGGCTCCAAAGGAGGAGACGACGGGCGAGTTGTGACATGTGACGGGAGCGTACGCCGCCTTGGCGATTTATGTACGTGACCGCAGTGGTGCTGTCCGACCTGACTAGGATATGTTCGTCCCGAATTAACGGGAGAAACTTCCGCAGGGCAAAAAGGACGGTCAACAACTCGAGGCAGTTGATGTGCCAACGCAGCTGGGCCCCTTTCCAACGGCCTGAGGCTGCGTGCCCGTTGCAAACGGCGCTCCAACCCAATCTGGAGGCGTCGGTGGTGACCAGGACGCGTCTGGACACCTTCTGTAGGGACACTCCAGCCCGTAAGAAACAGGGGTCTGTCCAGGGGTTGAATGTCTGACGGCAGGCGGGGGTGATTGTTACCCAGTGCGTGCTGTGGCGCCATGCTCGTCTCGGGACTCGGGTCTGGAGCCAGTGTTGGAGCGGTCTCATATGCATCAACCCCAGCGGCGCGACCGCCGCGGAGGACGCCATATGCCCCAGGAGCCTCTGGAAAAGTTTTAAGGGGACCGCTGTGCCTGGCCTGAAGGCGGCGAGGCAGTTCAACACTGACTGGGCACGCTCGTTGGTGAGACGTGCCGACATTGAGACCGAGTCTAACTCCATCCCGAGAAAAGAGATGCTCTGAACTGGAGTAAGCTGGCTCTTTTCCCAGTTGACCTGAAGCCCCAGACGGCTGAGGTGCCTGAGCACCTGGTCTCTGTGGGTTTTGCATAGTAACTCTTGCGAGAGGACAGAGAGAGGCCGAAGGGGAGGACTTTGTACTGATACACCTGGCCCCCGAACGCAAACCGCAGGTAGGGGCGGTGTCGGGGCAGGATGGAGACGTGGAAGTACGCGTCCTTCAGGTCTACCGCTGTGAACCAATCTAGATGCCGGACGCAGGTTAAGCGTGAGCATTTTGAACGGGAGTTTGTGCAACGCTCGGTTGAGAACTCGCAGGTCCAAGATTGGTCGTAAGCCGCCGCTTTTCTTGGGTACGATGAAGTAAGGGCTGTAGAAACCCTTCTTCATCTCGGTTGCAGGGACAGGCTCTATCGCGTCTTTGGCCAGAAGAGTCGCGATTTCCGCGCGCAGGGAGTGGGCGTGTTCGCCGTGTACTGTGGAAAAGCGGACGCCCATGAAGGGGGGCGGGGGCCTGGCAAACTGAATTGCGTAACCGAGTCGGATGGTCCAGGCCAGCCAGCAAGACGGGTTGGGAAGTGAAAGCCATGCGTCCAACCTCTGCGCTAGGGGCACCAAAGGGACGATTAATTTTGACGTACCCGGCGGGGCTTCGCAGCGGGGCGGAGCAGGTAGGGCAGCGTTGGGCAGCGACAGGGCGACCTGCGGCTGAGGTGCTGAGAAGAGACTCAAGCACTTACCTTGCTCCGCACACCCGGGCTGAAGACGGGTGGTCCGTGTCCAGGAAGCCAGGACTGTTGATATCTGGGGGCAAAGTGCCGTGAGAACGGCATTTGCGGGCCAGGTGACCCAGAGACAAAGGGAAATAGCTCATTACAGAGAATATGAGAATGTGAAAATTAATTCGACAAGAAAAAATTCTCCTCCCGGCCCTCCACCGGGGACGGAGCGGTCTTACCAGCCTCCGGAGCTAACATCTTGGTCCCTGGGTCGAACGTCTACGGACAGCCTGGGAGCCTTCCGGGTCCTCGAGGGGGTCTGTGAGACGGGGGCGTCCGTTTCCTGCGGAGTGCTCGACGCTGGGGCTGAGAGCTGGGCCCGGGTTGAGGCGGAGCAGGGTGTTTCATAGCCGCAGGAGGACGCCCGTCGGTGAGCAGACGGGGCATGGCCCATGGCGGCAGGCTTGCGGCAGGGCAGGATGTGCAGTGGCCTCCGTCTGCCTCACCGCTGAGGACTGCTGGGCAGAGTCGTCAACGGTGGCGCCGAATGGACGGAGCTGGGAGACGGGGGTGTGGGAGAAGGTGTGCCTTGTCCGCCTCCCGCATTTCGACCAGGTCCAGTCCACAGGTGCGTTTCTGGACCACAAGAGGTGGCCATCGCCTGTTCGAGTGCCGGCGCTTCTGACCTCCGTGGCCCGGGGGCGCGGTTGGTCATCCAGCGCAGTTCCTGCAGCACATCAAGAACAGGACTACCCAAGGTGCAAGTTTTGAAGTGCCTTGGCCTGGCGTTGGTTGCAGGAAGGGCCGTGGCGTGCAGAGTGGAAGCGGTCTGGGACCGTTCCACCGCGAGGGTAGTGAGAGCGGAGGAGCGAAGAAGCCTTGGCTTAGCTCAACTCGTCGTGCACGTCCGGGAAGAAAGGAACGGGGGGGGGGGTGGCGTGGCTGTGAGCGGCGCACCTGCCCGCGGAACCGATCAAGTAGCCCGGGAAAGCATAGCGGATCTCTGTGCGTCAGGCTCAGGCTGGGCGGCAGACCCGAAGGTGGCGGCCCAGGCGAACGATCAGCATCCGATGCCGCTGTAACACTCTCCGATGCAGCGGTGATGTCATCCAATTCTGAGGCAAGCAAGCGTGCCGGGGAGGCGGGTGGTTCGAGGGGGTTTACCCGGCGAACAGAGCCCGTCATATTCCCCAAATCGCCTTCATCGCCCGTGGCGCCTGCGTCAATCCTGTAGGAAGGAGGCGAGGCGAGGGGGGCGGCTGAAGTGGCTTTCTCTCATTACAAAAGAAAGCCGTGCGACCGCAATGCTATAAAGGCCATGTTCTCACACTGAGAAGATGAACCATTGGAGAGAATTCTCATCCCGAGCTCAGACGGAAGCAAACAAGCGTGCCGGGGAGGCGGGAAGTTCGAGGGGGTTTACCCGGCGAACAGAGCCCGTCATCAAATCAAATCAAATCAAATCACTTTATTGTCACACTACTGTGTACACGAGTGCAACAGCAGGTGAAATTCTTGTGTGCAGTTCCGAGCAACATAGCAGTAATGACAGTGACGAGACATAAACCACTTTACAATAAACAACATATTACACAAAACAATTTACATAACAAACTTACACAACAATTTACATAACAAATGTACACATACCTACACAACAATTTACATAACAAATGTACACAATACACACAATGTAGAATACACATACACTAGATAAGGGTATATAAATATATATATATATACACTGACTGAATTGGGAGCGAGAATATATTGACAGAATGAGGATTAATAAAGTGCAGTGCTGATTGTTGATCGTGAGGGATCAAGTGTTCAAAAGTCTTATTGCTTGTGGGAAGAAGCTGTCATGTAGTCGGGTGGTGCGGGTCCTGATGCTGCGATACCGCCTGCCTGATGGAAGCAGTGAGAGCAGCCCATGACTCGGGTGACTGGAGTCTTTGATAATCCTCCGAGCTTTCTTCACACACCGTCTTTTATATATATCCTGGAGGGAGGGAAGCTCACCTCCGATGATGTTTCTGGCCGTTCGCACCACCCTTTGCAGGTCTTTGCGGTTGTGGGCGGTGCTATTGCCGTACCAGGCGGTGATGCAGCCAGTCAAGATGCTCTCAACAGTACTAGTGTAGAACCGTGTGAGGATGTGTTGGTTCATTCCAAACTTCCTCAGCCGTCTCAGGAAGAAGAGGCGCTGGTGAGCCTTCTTCACAACGGCCTCAGTGTGGACGGACCATGTGAGTTCCTCAGTAATGTGGACACCGAGGAACTTGAAACTGCTGACTCTCTCCACCAGTGCTCCATTAATGGTGATGGGGCTGTGTTCTCTGTCTTTCTTCCTGAAGTCCACCACAAGCTCCTTGGTTTTACTGACGTTGAGGGAGAGTTTGTGCTCCTGACACCAGCGCGTCAGAGTGTGCACCTCCTCTCTGTAGGCTGTTTCATCATTGTCAGTGATCAGACCTACAACCGTCGTATCGTCAGCAAACGTAATGATGGCATTGGAGCTATGTGTCGCCACACAGTCATGTGTGTAAAGGGAATACAGGAGTGGGCTGAGAACACAGCCCTGCGGGGCTCCAGTGTTGAGGGTCAGTGATGAGGAGATGTTGCTGCCCATTCTAACCACCTGACGTCTGCCTGACAGGAAATCCAGGATCCAGCTGCACAGCGAGCTGTTTAAGCCCAGAGCCCGGAGTTTCACATCAAGCTTGGAGGGCACTATGGTGTTAAATGCTGAACTGTAGTCTACAAACAGCATTCTCACATACGTGTTCCTTTTTTCCAGGTGGGAGAGAGCAGTGTGTATTGTAGATGCAATGGCATCATCAGTGGAGCGGTTGTTACGGTAGGCAAACTGCAATGGGTCCAAAGAGGTGGGCAGAACAGAGCAGATGTGATCTCTGATTAACCTCTCAAAGCATTTGCTGATGATGGGGGTCAGAGCAACAGGACGCCAGTCATTTAAACAAGTGATTTTGGCTTGCTTCGGTACAGGCACAATGGTTGATGTTTTGAAGCATGTGGGGACTACAGACAGGGAGAGGGACAGGTTGAAAATGTCCGTAAAAACACCAGCCAGTTGGTTCGCGCATGCTCTGATGACGCGGCCCGGAATGCCGTCTGGACCCGCGGCTTTGCGTATGTTCACCCGTCAAAAGGATCGGGTTACATCCGCAACAGGGACGGAGAGTGAACCATCATCTGTAGTATCGGCCGCGAGTGCTCTCTCCGCGAGGGCGGTGTTGTTGTTATCCTCGAAACGAGCATAAAATGTATTAAGCTCGTCCGGGAGAGAGGCAACGGTGTTCATGGCGGAGTTTTTATTCTGTTTATAGTCCGTGATGATGTTAATTCCCTTCCACATACTTCTGGAGTCAGTGGTGTTGAACTGACCTTCAATTTTGTGCCTGTACTGGCGTTTGGCTGTGCTGATGGATTTACGGAGAGCATAACTGGCTTGTTTACGCTCCTCCGCGTTCCCGGAATTAAAAGCGGTGGTCCGCGCAGTAAGTGCCGCGCGAACATCACCGTTAACCCAGGGTTTCTGGTTGGGGTAGATCCGTATGTTTTTCGTCGGAACAACGTCCTCTACGCACTTCCTGATGAAACACGTTATGCTATCAGCGTAAACCTCGATGTCGTCATCGGAGGCAGACCGGAACATCTCCCAGTCCGCGTGATCAAAACAGTCCTGTAGCGCAGAGTCTGATTGGTCCGACCAGCACTGGATCATTCTGAGGGCGGGTGATTCCCATTTCAGTTTCTGCCTGTAAGCGGGCAGAAGCAGAACGGAAGAGTGGTCAGATTTGCCAAATGGTGGGCGGGGGAGGGATTTGTAGCCATCCCGGAAAGGAGAATAGCAATGATCCAAAACCCGGTCCCCTCGTGTGTTAAAGCTGATGTGTTGGTGGTATTTTGGTGCTATTGTTTTGAAGTTGGCTTTGTTGAAGTCCCCGGTAACAATGAACGCGGCCTCAGGGTGCGCGGTTTCCTGCTGACTTATACTGCCATACAGTTCCCTAAGAGCCCGGTCTGTGTCGGCTTGTGGGGGGATGTACACAGCAGTGATAATGACCGCTGTGAATTCCCTCGGTAGCCAGAATGGTCGACACAGAAGCATGAGAAATTCCAGATCAGGAGAGCAGAAAGACCTGATAAAATGTACATTCCTCTGATCACACCATGATTTGTTGATCATAAAACATACACCACCACCTCTGCTTTTACCTGAGAGGTCTTTCGCTCTGTCCGCTCGGTGCACGGAGAAACCCGTGGGTTCGATGGCCGAGTCTGGAATCTCCGCGGACAACCAGGTTTCCGTAAGACAGATAACACAGCAATCTCTCGTCTCTCGTTGGAAAGAGATCCGCGCTCTCAGCTCGCAGAGCTTGTTGTCCAGAGACTGAACATTTGCCAGTAGTATACTGGGTAGTGGGGGGCGATTTGCGTGACGTCTTAATCTGATGAGAACGCCGGCTCTTTTTCCTCTTTTCCTTCTGCGTTTCCGCGGCCGGGCAGCCCAAACAAAGGGCTCCGCTGGCGTGTTTGTAAACCGCGGGTCGGCATTGAGGAATGTGAAGTCCGGTTTTCGGTGTGTGATTGCCGAACCAATGTCCAAAAGCGTTTGTCTGTCGTACACAATAAGGCAGACAACATCCAAGACAAAAAAACACAGAACTGTAAACAAAACAAACAATAAACTGCAGTGTTTTGACGGAGCTCGCGAAGCAGCAGCCATACTCGGCGCCATCTTGAGATCATTGTCCCCAAATCGTGTTCATCGCCCGCGGCGCCTGCGTCAATCCCGTAGGAAGGAGGCGAGGCGCGGGGGCGGCTGAAACGGCTTTCTCTCATTACAAAAGAAAGCCACACGACCGCAATGTTGCCATGGCTATGTTCTGGCACTGAGAACATGAACCATTCATAAAACACTGCCTGCGTGCGATCGCAGCCCAGGCATGCAAGACAGCGTTTTATGACCGAGAGAGGTGGGGAGAAATCACCGCATCCAGAAACTACACAGGGGCGGAAATTACATCTTTATAAAGACGCGTCCTGAAAAGGACGTTCAACGCCGCTGTGTAATGCTCTTTCAGAGAAATAAACTCTTTTATGGAGAGAATCACTCTTTCAACTCTTTTAACTCTGCGCTGTCGAAGCGCCCAGGGGCAAACTGCATGCCGGCAGTGAAGAGAAAAGCCGCTGTAGTGCGCCGTAAATCCAACAGCAAAGCAGAGCGTCAGAGGATCAGAAGCAGGATCAGTTGTGTTACTCGCAGCTGACTGCATACACACGACCATCGGCTCCGAAGAAAATTACTGAATGAACGAGCGTATTTCTCTCGCCTTTATATCCGTATCCGGAGGCGGAGTATGCAAATACTGTTCGCCAACTCTCATTGGCCTTTTTTCATAGATCAGAGGTATCTTTCGGCGCTCAAGAGAGACCCCTAGTGTCGCTTCTTCGACACGACGTCGAAGTGAGCGACAGACGGGGAACAGCTGAATTCCACCTCTAGTTTGAGTCAGAGTTCTATGTAAAAACATCAGTTAATGCATTTGTTAATGTGAACTTACAATGAACATTACTTGTGCAACATTTATTAATCTTGTTTAATGTTAATTTCTACATATTTTCATTCATCTTTAACATTAAATGCGGTATATGTTAATATTAGTTAATGCATTATGAACTTAAATGAACAATGAACAACAATTTAACATTGACCCAAGATTAATAAATGCTGTTTTAAATGCAAAATGAAAACATTGTTTGTTAGTTCATGAAACTGAATTATTTTAATATTAGTGTGCAGAATGTTATTGTAAAGTGTTACCAATGAATCCATAATAATGTAAAAACATAATATTAAAATTATCATGAACTGCCATTCGCAACCTCTTTTATTTCCAGAATGCTTTATATTTCTGAGTGCATTTACATTTGGAAGCGACTTACGGTGCATTAATATATCTATTATATCAAACAATATTAAGACTCAACTGTGTTGTCATTGTGCAGAGTACAGGTACAGAGCCAATGAAATGGAGTTGTTTTCGCATATCCCAACTAAGCTGGGGTCAGAGCGCAGGGTCAGCCATGAAACAGCGCCCCTGGAGCAGATAGGGTCAAGGGCCTTGCTCAAGGGCCCAACAGTGGTATCTTGATGGTGCTGGGGCTTGAACCCCCCGACCTTTCGGACAGTAACCCAGAGCCTTAACCGCTGAGCTACCACTGGCCCTATATACAATAAGGGACAAAACATTGGGTGGCATTTGTCTTTATCTATTAGGTATTGATTGGATGTTAAAGTGTCTTTATATGCAACATTACCTCTATATTTGTAGGTATTTGTAGGTATTTTTTTGGTAAAGTGTGGTTCTAGCACACATTTTGTTTGCGTATATGCAGAAACGCACAATATTGATGTATTGACAGAATTTCAAATGTAACGCATTTTATATATGAACTAGATGTTCAAATGTTTACAGATCTTTATAATGAATTCATGGAATTAAATGGTTAATTTTATTGTATTGATGATCAATGGAATTAATTATGTTTAATGCATTTGATGGATTTACCTAATTTGACATTCTAACGTTGAGCGGTTTCATTCTGTTCTGTGTGATTTCTCATGCCGTATTTAACACTTGTTTAAATGTTAAAATGAATACATATTCTGTAATCATTTATTACTTAATCCTATCATTTAAATTGTGTTTGCCCTGACACAAAAGGAGTTTTCAGAATTTGCTGCCACTCAAAAAATAAATACATGAAAAAAAAACACTCATAAAAGTAGTTTTCATTCTGTTGAGATATGGTTATATATAGGGTTGAGGGTGGATTAAGGGATCTAAAACATCTATAGAATAGTAAAACATGCAACTATGCAAATGCATTTAAATATAAAGGAATTGTAAATATCTTTATGTTTCTAAAGCAGTACATATGTAAAAATGTATGCTGTTGATCGATCAAAATCTATTTTATCAATACATTTTTAATTGAATTAAATACATATACTGTATACATTTTCCTGAGAAAGCCTCAAATAACAATAATGTATTATATATATATATATATATATATATATATATATATATATATATATATATATATATATAATGATTAAATAATTGCAATCATAATACATATTATAAATGTAATTCAGGTGATTAAAATGCATTACATTATTGTGGCAGTTGAGGAAAGCATTGATAAGACAATATTAAAAGTGGCTTTAGAAGGTCATTTATTGTTTACTTCCATATTATTGAACACACTGTAAGCCTATCATTGGCCTACAGTCCACTGCAATCTATTTTGCAATTTAATTCTTTAATATGTCTTAGATAGATGTCATGCATCAGGCGGACACTTTTGTTGCTTCACACTTGAGTTACGTTGCAACATAAACAGCGTTTTTAGGTCACTGTGTCAAGTTAAATGTAGTTTGCAACTTAGAAAAACACATCTCGAGATCCCGGCATCTATACCTAAGAATAACAATGAGATGAGGCTGTTATATGACAGGTGGTTGAAAACTTAAGAGTGCTTGATGACATCAGCTGAAAAGGAACATCTTTTTCAGAGGTGGAGAAATGTATTACATTTTGACTACAAAGACAATAAAAATAAAAAAATTATTTGGAATAACATGCACTGATGAATCCTGCGCAATAAGATCAAGAACATGTATAAGAAAGTAACTTTTCAATTTACTGGAAAACATGCAATTCCTCATTAGCCACTGCTTGCTCTGAAATGAGATTACAATTACATTCTGCTGTAATTATACTCTTGAAAATTCCTTCAATTTGCACGTGGAATCTTCTGTCGCAGGCACATTTTACAAACACACAACACATCTCCACACCCTCACTGATGCGTCAGTCACACCCACTGCCGCTCTCACACCCCTGCAGTGCTGCAGAGGACATCCCCGCTCCCGCTGCAGCTGTTTCTCACTGTCATGTGACCGTGATGCGCTCTTTGTAGAGAGACCAGCTTGCAGCCAGTTGAGACACACACATCTCAATCCAGGCTTCATCTGAGCATCACATCTGAACGTCACAGTGCGATGACCTCTGTGAACTATTTCATACTTCTGCAGTGATAGAATATAACATGAATTATGAAGAGGACAAATAAATACTGGCTTCTTTAGGTCTCTCAGATCTAAACCTCCCAGGCCTTTCCACACTCAATGATTTTTAACATCATTTTGGATAATAAATGGACAAAATCGATAGTTCTCATAACATCTTGACAATAATAATAGTAATAATAATAATAAAAAACATACAAGCAGAACTTGCTGGAAATAGGAATTATTGGCTGTATTGCACACAGTTGGGTTACAGTTGGGTTTAGTAAGTAAATGTCCTATTCATTTTTCCATAGGCAACAATTTGTTCAGTGATCTCTTAAACCTTTAAAGGGACAGTTCACTCAAAAATGAAAATTCTCTCATCATTTACTTGATGCACCTCACGCTATCCCAGATGTGTATGTATTGCTTTCATCTGCAGAACACAAATGAAGATTTGTAGAAGAATATTTCAGCTCTGTAGGTCCATAGCAAGTGAATGGTAACCAGAACTTTAAAATGCAACAAATCACATTAAGGCAGTTTAAAAGAAATGCGGATGACTCCAGTGGTTTAATCCATGTTGTTTGAAGTAATATGATAGGTGTACGTGAGAAACAGAAAAATATTTAAGTCCTTTTTTACTCTAAATCCCCACTTTCACTTCTACACTGTTTTTTGCCGATTCTCATTCTTCGTGCATGTCACCACCTACTGGTCAGGGAGAAGAATGTATAGTGAAAAAGGACATAAATATTGATCTGTTTCTCTCACACACCTATCATATCTCTTCTGAAGACATGGATTAAACCACTTGTCAAATCAATCAAATCACTTTATTGTCACACTACTGTGTACGCGAGTGCAACAGCAGGTGAAATTCTTGTGTGCAGTTCCGAGCAACATTGCAGTAATGACAGTGACGAGACATATACCACTTTACAGTAACAACATATTTACACAAAACAATTTACATAACAAATGTACACATACCTACACAACAATTTACATAACAAATGTACACATACACAACAATTTACATAACAAATGTACAATACTTACACAACAATTTACATATCAAATGTACACAATACACACAATGTAGAATACACATACACTAGATAAGGGTATAAATATATATATACACTAACTGAATTGGGAGCGAGAATATATTTGACAGAATGAAGATTAATAAAGTGCAGTGCTGATTGTTGATCAAATCAAATCAAATCAAATCACTTTATTGTCACACTACTGTGTACACGAGTGCAACAGCAGGTGAAATTCTTGTGTGCAGTTCCGAGCAACATCGCAGTAATGACAGTGACGAGACATAAACCACTTTACAATAACAACATATTTACACAACAAAATTTACATAACAAACTTACACAACAATTTACATAACAAATGTACACATACCTACACAACAATTTACATATCAAATGTACACAATACACACAATGTAGAATACACATACACTAGATAAGGGTATAAATATATATATATATACACTAACTGAATTGGGAGAATATATTGACAGAATGAAGGTTAATAAAGTGCAGTGCTGATTGTTGATCGCGTGAGATCATGTGTTCAGAAGTCTTATTGCTTGTGGGAAGAAGCTGTCATGTAGTCGGCTGGTGCGGGTCCTGATGCTGCGATACCACCTGCCTGATGGAAGCAGTGAGAGCAGCCCATAACTCGGGTGGCTGGAGTCTCTGATGATCCTCCGAGCTTTCTTCACACACCGTCTGTTATATATATCCTGGAGGGATATATATGTGTATTATGGAATACTTTTATGCTGCCTTTCTGTGCTTTTGGAGCTTCAAAGTTTTGGTCACTATTCACTTGCATTGTAAGGACCTACAGAGCTGAAATATTCCTCTAAATATCTTCATTGTGTCCAGAAGAAGAAAGAAAGTCACACACATCTGGGATGGCATGAGGGTGAGAAAATGATGAGAGAATTTACATTTTTGGCTGAACTATTCCTTTTAATAAAGACCTACCATGAGCACCGAGGTTGTTTTTTGATGGTACAGTATAAGCTTCTGTTGAAGCCATCATCTGCATTATAATTCCAATTTTAGAAATCAGGTTTAATAGCGGAATTCCTGGTGAAGAACACCACTCCCATGGTGCACTGTGAATTTTGCTGTGAAAACCATTAGATAAGATATCTAACTTAAGACAGATATGCTGTATAGGATAATGCTGGTACGGATATTAATCTCTAAACAATCAATAGAAACTCAAAAGAATGTCCATTACCAGTTAAAGGAATATTCCGGGTTCAACATACAGATTAAGCTCAATCGATAGCATTTGTGGCATAACGTGGATTACACAAAAATGAATTAAGACTCATCTAAATTAATTGATTGAAATAACTTGCATAACAATGCTATGATTACATTTACAGTTCATCTGTTGATTCTGGAGGGCAGTGCTTCTTTGAACACAACTCTCGTTTGATCTTAAAGGCCTGTTTTATATTCTTTTATTTTCATGCAATCTAGATTATCTGCAAACTATATGCACAAAACATGTCATTAAATCAATTCCACAATGAGGTCACCAGCTACTGGAGCTATTTCTATTTGATCTAACATTTAAAATGAGTTTTGTTGGTGTAACCTAATGTAGTCAAATGCATTCAGACATGTTTAGTAATATTTTTGATTCAATTAAATCAGTTAGTTTAGATGTTACCACAGAACATTTTCAGAGCAGTCGCCATGTTCAGTAAATCAAAGAGAAGGTGAAGGAGGCCCAAAGAAACAATGCATTAGTTATTAATACAACATCAGTGACATCACTGTGTTCACTGAAACTACAAGCAACAATCTTGAACTCCATGACAAGACAATAACAGCCATATTTGAATCTTCTCTAAATTAACAATAAACATACTAAAGCATGATTTGAAATGATGCATTTTGCAGCCAGTGTTGGGTAGAGATGGACGACAGCTTATTTTCTTTGAAAATGTGGCAGATACAATACAGATACTGTTTTCCCCCAGATTTTAATGATAAAATCAGTCATTTTAAATATTGTATCTGAAAGTCATATTTTTTTAAACACTTACAGACCTACTTTTACAATTTGAACATTTTAAGTGTAAATGATTTGACTTCTGTCCTTGTTTATCATGGTTTACCAACAGTTAAAAAACACTATCAACGTTTATACAAAAATAATAATAATAATCATAATAATGTAAACATCACACAAATCCCTTATAGTAAATGTTGCTTTGCTATTAAATGTGATTGAAATCCAGATGCAGTTTCTCTGTTTTTCTAGCATTACTTCAGCCAAAGATGAGCATAAAGAGAAATTGTTCCTGTGCTACAGAACTATTTGCTAATATCATTTTTTACTCACTTTGAAGCATTTGATACGCATTCATTTTCAAAGTAACTAATAAAATCACTATTTTAAAAAAATGTAATAAAATTGACATATTTGTGTAGGAATTATTCTCAATACAACATCAGTTTCAGAAGTATCGATACTTTGAGATCAATCTGTCCATCCATGTGTTGGGCCAGTCACTACAAAAAAAATTATAAATAAATAATAATATATATATATATATATATATATATATATGTATATTAGTTATTAATTTTTTTTTATCATTTTTAAATCACCAAAAGTTTTTCTGCTAAAAAAAAAATTTCCTCCTTGTTCAACTTGACTGAAAGTCGGTTACTGTAATCTAAATTCAGAAATGTGCAATGTATGTTTGCCCCACAATAATAATTAGATTACAGTAACTAATTACTCTGTAATCGGATTACACCAATTACTGTTCATCACACAATCTTATGTGTGCACGCTACTTCTTTCTACTCTCCAAACCTTGTTTTCTTTCTCACTTTCCATTACCGTTTTCTCTTTTCCCTCCCTCAGTCTGTTTGGCCGCCACTAATCTTGTTAGACAGAGAACAGCTTTTTAAGTGATAAGGGTTGGTCATCCGCTGAATTTTATTGGCTGCCAAATGGTGCGTAACATATAGATTTATCACGAACAATTGGTCTCGCTACGAGGGCCGTGTACCTCACCTGCCAACATGGATAACAGGGAGAGAGAGAGAGAGAGAGAGAGAGAGAGAGAGAGAGAGAGAGAGAGAGAGAGAGAGAGAGAGAGAGAGAGAGAGAGAGCAACAAAAAGCAGATGGTATCAAAGGAAATTATTGATTTGTCAGTTCAGCAGTCTCTATTAGGAAACAATCTGCTCAGTTTTGCTTTTCCATGTGACAGTATCACGATAACAGCATTAGTGTTTATCTTTTATCAGCCACTGTGTTTTATTATGCTCATAATAGCATTATGGGATATAATTGTTCAGGTTAATACTGCACTGCTGCCAAGATGAAGAACCTCGACATCATTAGTTCTAGTCCTAATCTGTGACCTTTCATAATCCAGAGGTGATATAACATTTTCATGTACTCTAATGTCACCTTTGCTACTTTTTCTGCAGATTGACAGGCATCACCTGTGTGTGTGTGTGTGTGTGTTGTTAGTGCAAGCTCTCAGAGTAATTACTTTCACAGTA